>JARUHE010326881.1:0-11109 GCA_031471125.1 Archaeomysis grebnitzkii | reverse complement strand
ACCAACTTTTTTCATTTTCCTAGTGAATTAAATTTATATTTATATCGAAAACTCTCTTCGTACATTTAATATATATACATATATATATATATACATATGTATTTATATATATATATATATATGTATATATATACATATATACATATGTACATATGTATATATATATATATGTGTATGTATATAAGTATATTTATATATATATATGTACATACATACATTTTTAGTTGTTTAGATAAAGGCAATTGTCCAGCATCACTATAAAGTAAAATTTTACTGGATTTTTTGTTGCCTATAATGCGTAATAAAACTTTACAGAAATATTATTCCATGTTGATATAAGACATGAAATGTTGTACATACAAACATATACATAATTATAAGTATGTTTATTGACATATGTGTATAATTAGGCAACATATTTTCTCTAAAACACACTTCGTTGAAGGTAGATGACCATTTATTGTATATAATCTTTCTACTTAACTTTTCATACTCTTTTATTTTTCTTTTTGCAAGGGGAGGTAGATCGTTAAAGAGCTCTCCGTAGGTATTTATTCGTTACTTTTTATTACAGACTAGTTTCGGTCGAATACATTAGGCCATGTTTTTAAATATTTAAAATAAATTACCAATTTGATTTAAAAATATACAATTATATACATAAAATTTATATGTTTAATAAAAATGAACTGTTACAATCTACAAACATTATACCTAAATACACAACAAAGAAAGAGTTGGTGGTCGCTGAAGCTCTTCTAGATTAAATTCGCAAGAAGAAGGATGCACAAGAGTCCTTAAAATCTTCAAACATTAAAAAAACAAACCTTTAATTCAACATCATAATAATTTATTCAAATGAATGATTACAAAATTGTATAATAATGTTCACCGGAGAGTAATTTATCATTGTTACCAAAGAGCTTTATAAAAACTAAAAATCTTTAGAATATGATCAAATTGTACATGAGTATGACCAGAGAACATGGTTGAAACGTTGTCAGAAATAAAACTTTTAATAAAATGGCTTTCTTTAGTAATCTTAAGAATTTTGCCTCTAAATTTAAAAATGAAATATAGAACATTAGAAAAAACGAAATTAAAAATAATTCAAACGAACATATATATATATAATATATATATATGTATGTATGTATTTACGGTATAATCTTCTTACAAAATTAATTGCTAATCAAGTTTATCGAGAAACTAAAGAAACTCAATTTGATAAAATAAAAAACTATTTTAAAAAGAGTCAATGGAAAAATTGTGTTTTTATTTATCTATTAATTAGAAATAATTTTTATATTGAAAATCTGTAGAATAATTATTTCAAACTTATATTATTACTCTGTTTATAAATCATTTCTGTTATATCGTAAAAATAAAATGTTGATAAAATAAATGGATCGGCAAAAGCACAAGTAAGGTAAGTTCCATTTTATTCAAATGTTGGTTAACTCACTTTTGCTATTGTTGATTCAAATATAGGCACGAACGCCCAAGAAATACAAATATTCGTCAACTGGAGAATGACAACAAATATACAGTTTTAAATTAATAAATCAGCTTCATAAAAAACAGAAGTTTATCTATTTTGTTTGCTTATGTTTTAATGTCTTATAATAATCAATAAACTCTGAATGTGGTATCGTATGAATGTACCAAACAAAAACTAACTTAATGTGCATCAACTATAGTTGAACTTGCAAATGTTATTACTGAAAAAAAATAACGTTTAACTACTATCACTATATTGTATCAAGGCAGTTAAATACAGAAAATGTGCAACAGGTGGGAAAATATAATCTATTTTACGACCTAATAAATATCTTCAAGCATTCCTCTCCATTGGTCTAAGGCAGGGATGTCCAACATTTTAATTTAATGAGCCGCATTGCAAATTGAAATATTTCACTGGGCCGCAAAACCATTTGATTACAATTAATGAAAAATAACAACACAAAGCAAAACCATGTGAATATAATTTATTTGAACATTGTAAATATTGTAATTTTTTCCCGGGCAACATGTATAGATATACATAGAAAATACAATAAATTTACTTACCCAATATAATATCATTAAGTTTTTTGACTTTGTCTTCCACTCATGATGTTTTTAATATTGGCATCGAATGTTTGCTAAATGTCTGTCGGTCAACCTATTTCTTTCTGCAGTTTTAATGTTTTTAATGATTGAAAAAAAACTGCTCACAAGAGTATGTGGTGCCCCACATGCATAATAATTTTCTGGATAAATTTATGATTTGATTGAATTCACTCAACGATTGTAACTTCTTATAAGATAAATGAAGTGTGTGCTCTCTATGGAACGTTTTAAAACCTTCCCGACTTTGCAGCTCAATCAGTTCAAGTTGGTATTCGGCCATGTGATGAAATTAACAACCTTAACAAGATCAGTCATCAACTGTTTCATATTTAATTTTTGAGCACATAATTGTTGTTGATGAATCAATCAATGGTAGTTGAGTATCTCATGGTCAACCGATTCTTTGAATAAAATAATAAAGCCATTGTTTTTACCAGTCAGAGCAGGAGCACCATCAGTTGTAACTGAATAATTTTTTTCCTATCGACATTGAAATACCTCTTGTAATGAGAGTCAGTGGTGGGCCGCACCCAAACACTGAGCGGGCCGCAGGTTGGAAATCCTGGTCTAAGGCAAGGAAGCAATCCCAACGCCAACTCTACTACAGGCCCCGTATTTATGAATTTTTGACTATTACAAAAAACATTGGAAACAACTGGTAACATAGATACCAACCATAACCGTGATATCGACCTAACTTTTCTTCATCTCTGATCAACTTAGTTGATCATAGATCAAATATTTTAACATTGATCGAATGACAAGAAAGTTAATCCCGTATCAAGAAAAGATGGGTCGAGAACGTATTGTGTAATAGGGATTTCGATGTGCAGTAGAATCGGCGTTGGTTATGCTGTACTTAAAAATTGTCTCCTATATAGTGTTCTATACATTATTTCATTTATACTGTAGGTTATCAAAATGTTATTCCAATGTATTTAGAAAGATTATTTTTTCAATTTGTTTTAAAATGTATGTAGTTATTACTTGAAATAAATTTAGAGTGTATCACAATATAGATTTCTTAAACATTTGAAAAAGTATACTCTCGTGATACATTATGATGTTTTTAAAGGATAAATTTGATTGGTTTTTAAGTTTATTAGTAATGAAAATTGACTTTCACAGTAATTGATATTGAATTATGTTTTAATTATAATGTAAGTGTTGTTATGAATTTATGAATTTTAGTTAGTTGTTGAAACAAACAAAATTATTTTTTTACATCATACAAACCTTTTACACTTTCGGTTCGTTAAACTAAAGCACACACAAGAAAAAAGATTTTAAAGTTACTCCATTTACATAATTAAAAATTACACAACACAATTTCAACCATATTTTCATTACATAAATTTTGAACAAAATGTTAAACCAAAACATGTCATTTGCATTTTCTATATTTTATTTAACTTTTTATTTTTATTTTAAACATTTTCGAGCTTGATTGAAAATTGTTGGCCCTTTTTCAGATGATTGTTGGTCTTTTGACTTTGTCTTTGTCTATGCTCCGTGATTGTAAACTGGAGACTGACGCTTTTGAAATCTCAACCACGGTCATAGGTTACATCAACCTGGGCAGCGTTTTTGCCATTAGCGCTGTGAATGTCATCATTTCTGGGTTCGGAGTCTATCCGAACACCTACTACCCTCCGAAATAAAGCTCCAAAGAATTGAGGATTTCCTTGTATATGACAATACCAAAGACAAAAAACAAACGAAAATGTCGAAGAAAAATTCAAAAATTATAATGTTCGTTTTTTTTATTTAGGACAATGTCAAAGACAAACAACGTAATATTCATCTCTACACCTGGATACGTCATATGTTGAAATTTATAGTAAAAAAATTAAAATAAAGCCTGTTTTAAGACTTTAATTTATTAAGACAAAGTGAAGTTATTATAAAAAATATTTTTTATTGAGAAATTTAATTGAGGATTCATGACAGATTACCAGGCCATGTGTTCAGTGGTCAAGGTTTTTCTTCGTCAGCTTATCTTTGTGCTTCAACAATGGTGTTATCCACATTTTAATGGCGTTATCCACATTTCAATTTTGTTAACCACATTTAAATGGTGATAACCACATTTTAATGGTGATAACCACATGTTCATGTTGTTATCCACATTTCAATTGTGTTAACCACAATTTAATGGTGTTAACCACATTTTAGGGGTGATATCCACATTTCAATGGTGTTATCCACATTTTAATGGTGCCAACCACATTTTATTGGTGTTAACCACATTTCAATGGTGTTAACCACATTTTCATGTTGTTATCCACATTTCAATGATGTTAACCACAATTTAATGGTGTTAACCACATTTTAAGGGTGATATCCACATTTCAATGGCGTTATCCACATTTAATGGTGTTAACCACATTTTAATGGTGCTAACCACATTTTGATGGTGTTATCCATATTTTAATGGAGTTAACCACATTTAAATTATGTTATCCACATTTTAATGGCGCTATCGACATTCCAATGGTGTTAATCACATTTCAATTATGTTATCCACATTTTAATGGCGTTATCCACATTTCAATGGTGTTAACTACATTGTAATGGTGTTAATCACATTTCAGTGTTATTAACCACATGTTCATGGTTGTGAGAATATATATATATCTATTTGTGCCTAAGATTACCAGTGATTATTATCATATGGAAATAGTGAACGATAAAGGAAACTAATCTACAACTATAAACAAGCCAATGTAAAGTTTAACAACTGGAAAAAACAGTTAAGAAAGTTTTATTCTACTCCGAATGTTTCACTTTTACAATTGTAAATATTGAAAACTTATTTTAAGAATTATTTTGCTATTATGTATTTTTGGTATTGTGTTGTCTTTTGCACATCTTTATGAAGATAAATAAGAAAGTATGTATTATAATAAATACTTAAATATAGTATTGTGTGATATTTTTATTACTTTTAAATTTCAAACATTGTATTATAACCTGTTTGACTTAGAGATGATACAATTGTTAGTACAATAAGGTTTCAATTCTTGCAATAGAAGGTGATTGCTACTGTCGTCATTTTGACATAAAAACAGAAAATATCAAAACTTTTCTTTCGAAGTCGTCATAATCTCGTATAGAAATGATGTCTGATTAAAGCTTAACAAATTGTCGTTCAACACACCACTGAAACAATTCTTACTTTCTAAGTTTTTCAAATATTAAAATGTACTTCAAACCATTTTGTGGTTTATATATTTCTCGTTTTTTTATGGGGGTTGGGGGGGAGGGGCAAATACACTTTTGAAATACTTGTGTATTCTTTTTTAATATTTGTTTAAGGTATGTATTGGTTTATGATATTTAAAAAAAACTTTTTTAATTCTCAGTTTGAAATCTTGCCCAAAATTAACTTAGATTTTTTTTTTATTGTTTTCATGTATCATTTAATGAAAGTATCTCTTAACATAAGCAATTTGATGTTCAATTTAATTATAATTAAATAATTGTTAATATATTAAAATTAAAATAATTTTTTTTAAATTATAATTTTTAAGTAAAATCTATTTAACCAGGCAAACCCTATATTTGCATCAATAATTAGTTTTTATTTTATATTATATTTTAGAAAACATAAAACAAAACACGAATTTGTTTTGAAGTACATTTGTAAGAATATTTATTCAAAATAATGATCAAAATTTAGAGAGTTTGGTTGCATCACTTGTGTTCATTCCTCAAACTATTTGAAAATGTCTGTCTTACTTCATCCATTGATTAAGGCTACACTGAAAACATTTGACTAACTTTTATGTCTAGGATAGTCAAAATGAACATCATCAAAATGACTAACGTTTAACAGTGTACACTTTTTTGTTGACTCAACCAAAATTATACAATTGTACCATTTTGATACGATTTTGATTGAATCATAAAACAAATTGATTGAATCAACGAAAAAAGTGTGCTCTGTAAACAAAGGTTAGTCAATTTGATGATGTCAATTTTCACAATCTTAGACATAAAGTTAGTCAAGTGTTTCCCGTGTAAGTTCATTTGGAAAGCAAACAAAGCTAGCCTCAATAAAAAGACAAATGCTATCCTTAATTAATATAGCATTTATGTTAGCTAGCCTTATTCCAATGGTAATTTAGTCAATCCAAGTATTTTGTGACACCATTTTTCATTTAGTACAAGGAAAGAATTGTGAGCGGATGAGACCAAACAAATGCAGATTTAATTGTGTCAAATGTCGACTTTCCTCAATTTTAGTTCGTGTCTGGTGTGTTGATGATTATTTTGTCGAGTCTGAACGTGAACAAAGAGTACCGACAGAACATCAGCAATAGGCTGAACGACGCCATTCTTGGCATCAACGGTCTCATTGCCACGTCAGACATCATCAAAATGGGCTTCGACGGCGGCTATCAGCCAAGGATGAGGAATGCCACTCTCTGGAGCCCATAAAGCTGACTGATCTGAGGTGAACAAAATACCTTTTGGTTGCCTCCATAATTCTAGTTTTAATAAAGAAAAGTCAATTCTAGTTTCCTAAAAAAATCATTGTTTTCTAAAAATAAATTCTGGATTCGTGAAGCAAATTTTAGTTTTCAAAACTACGTTCTTTTAATTCTACACCATACATTATTCTAATTATTTTAATCCTACACGATAGTTGTGTAAGATGTGTAATGGATTAGAAAAGTTATATTTTGTGCAAGCATGTGATCTAGTTTTTAGTTTATTTTTATAGTTTGTGTTTAGTTTGAAATTGATTAAATTTGAAAAAAATTCAAACTTTTAAATGTATTATCTCAATGATGATAATACTAAACACATATAGTTGAACAAATTAAAAGATTGATATTATTATAATTTATTTTCCTTTGCTATGAATATCTAAGCTTTACTTTCTTAGAAAAATTCTAAGCATCTATAATAATTCAATTATTGGTTGAGCCTATTTTAAAAAGAAATAAAATTACATTTTCTATTTGATTATTTGAGAAATTACATTTTTATGAAATAAATAATACTCTACTCTTATGAAAAGGCAATGAATGACATTTGATATGAAATGATATTGCCATAAAATTAAGGAAACCATAAAACAGAATTTTATGCTCAAGTATATTGGCTTTTTAGCAACTTTTTCCATATCGAAAACCCTCCACAAACTCCATTAAAATTTCAAATGATTTCCCTTAAATTTGTATTAAAGAAAATGTAATTTTTTTCTTTTTATTCTAGGTACTCGTGGGAGTTCTTTTCATGATAATCGGCGGGTTGGACATAAACCAGGAAGAAAATGTGACGCCAGCAAACATTCTCAATGACATTATTTTGATCGCACTTTTCGTCATTTCTGTGGTTAACGTTGTGATTAACGCCTTTGGCATAGAACAAATGAACTTGAAACCGCCTGGAACCCTTATAAAGGTGGGCACTACTATTGCGTCAGTTACGTCTTAAGGAACGTCTGTTATAATGTCTTGTAGTGGATCAGCTACTATTGAACTCAATCAAATAAAGTGATTTAAAATTAAAGCATCCAATAGTTTTTCATTAGCAATTTTTAAACACCCTGGTAAAACAACGCTATAGTGAAACATATAAAATGTGTTTAATAATTCCACTGGGTACGTCATATTTAGCTGATTAATCAGAGATAATTATGTAAGTGTGGCATAAATTGAAGCTCGTCATGTTTAACTAACCAATTAAAGAAGATTGTGTAAATGGGGCATGAATTGAAACTCGTTGATTGGTTATAACCTTGAGGCAAATATGACATTACACCAAATAAAGCTTTTAGCTCGTTATAGAATGTGCTTTACTATAGTTTATTTACCATGGAAATACTTGTCAAATATTTTCATTCTGTTTTTATTATTCAATAATTTAATTCTTTAAATCTTATTTAAAATATTTTGATATTGATGAGAAAATTCGTTTGAATTATAATAACACAAGCTTAATAATCTGCGCAGAGTATGTTTTAATTCTATAATATTGAAAAGCATCTAACATCTATGCATTTTTTGAAGCAAACTATATATATATATAAATTATAAATCCAATATTAAACCGTGAATAACAAAATGGTTAATAAGTTATGAATAAGTTGTTATTAGATTTAAGCTAAATAAAAAATTAAGATTTAGCAATGTGAGAAGAGAATATTGTACATGTTTCTAGAGTAAAGAAGTTTATGATATGCGGCTTTGTTTGAATGTCATGTTCAAATATAAAAACCTTCACACTAACACACAAGTAAACGAAATAAGATTCTTAATAAATGACTCATATATGTGAATAAAATTTGGTCAATTATGACTAAAGGTTTGTGTATTGAAATCAATAAAGAGTGTCACAATTTATGTTTGTAATAAATAATCAATAACTAAACATGAGGTCACTGCGTTAGTTCGCTTGTTCATAAGTGAAATTTAAACAAAATCTTTAATTGCTCAGTTATTATGTTTCTTATTATTATTATTGTTTCATGTATATTATATATAGTGTAAAATATGAGAATAAGATAACAGAAAAATTCAAGAATGTCTCGCTAAAAATATAGCCCAAAATGTCATACTTGATGAAAGATTATGATAAAGTTCTTTCTCATAAAATTATTATTTTGTTCTATCTATTCCAGTAATAAAGTCCCTGATGAATTACAAAATATCATTTAAACAAAAAAATAAAAATGGACAGAAGTTGAACAATTATTTAAATAAAAACCGAATTTAAATATTTGATAATGTTTTTAAGCACTTAAACCAAAAATGTATATATAGATGGAAAACACACACGACTTTAGAATATATCAATGTTTATACTGTACACCTTTTATACTTATAAGACCAATAGCAAATTTAACTTGTTTTTATTTTTATATTTATAACTTATGCAACACATTCAATATGTTTTACAAAAACAATTATTGTTTATCATAATTAGTCAATGCATAAACGGTATAAATTATAAATATACCTAAACAAGGGTTATTTCGAAATTACTCTTCTTTCAACTAATAACAATTATGGTCACCAATTATTACCCTTTATCCACCATTGATTCCCATTTACTCATAAATTTTACCCATTTACCCACCATTAGTTCCCATTTACCCTTTCCTTTTACCCAAAAACTACATTCATTACCGAATAACTAATCGTCTTTACCCTTATTTCCCATTTTCACATCCTTTTCATAATAACCTCAAAAATTCATAATATAAATTCTATTTTTAATGTCTATAAATAATTTTAATTTAGTTATTTCTTAGATCATCTACTGTATATTTAGATTGTATCTGAATATACTTTAATTTGTTTCTACGTTGATTAGCTTATAGACTAAAATGATATCTAGTTTCTACTAGAAAAGTAAACTTTTGTATATTATATCGCGTACTTTCATATCTTATAATCTTAGTATAAACATTTATCTATAATAAATGTGACAAAATTAAATTCTAACTTTTGTGTTTTAATGTTTAATTAAATTTAGAAATAATTGTAATTTAACAAAGTTGATCATAATTTACTTCAATCCAGTGGTTTTTATCTTGACTTGGGCGGTTTGAGAGGGAAACGCTTTGCTGCTCTGTAAAATTTACAAATAAAACATACGATTTTAAAGCAATAAATAATTTATAGAAGAAGAACTTTACCAATTATCCTTGTGGTATCTTATTTAATTCTTATACGAGTTTATATACAGTGGTGTTGAACCAAACTTAATCCGTACCAGACTCAACGAGATTATTTAAAAAGAGTTCAGGACTGTTCTGACCAGAATAAATAACCGAAAATTGCCACTTCATGGCAACTATGTATTTTCACACGACATATTAACTTTATTTGAGTCAACCATAAAACTCAACAGTTTAATTTATACCTTTTCGAACTATATCTGAAAAATGTTTCCAACATTTTTCCACTGCATGCATAAATACAAAATTTGGATGAATATCATTTTGTGTTTGTGCTCAAATGTCTATATTATTTTACCATATTATACACAAAGCTTCCCTGTGTAACATATGGATATATTGGAGTGCTATATGAGAGAAATACTCTATCACCAACCAAATAAGAGTTCTCTTTAATGGAAAACATGTAAGTGTAAAGGTTTACATTATTTTGTTGACTATTGTAAATAAACATAAGGGAACAATAAAAATAAAAAAGGAATAACTTTTTCAAAAGGACAGCAGTAAAACTTGAGTTGAAGAGAGTGCCAGATTCTTGCCGGAGAACTGAAGGGTAGTTGAGATGATGGGTTCAGTATCCTTGTCTACCTACAGTAGGGTAGTTGTGTATAGTGGGTACGGTACCCTTGTCTGCCTAAAAATAAAAGACAAAATTAATATTAAGAGGTAATTTAATCTTCTACTTACTTCTTCACTCTCTGTTCATTCAATCTTTTTTTCTTTTATCTCAAGGTAGTGCCTGTTCTTAAATAAAAAGAAATAAAAAATAATTGAAACCTCTTCAACCAATAATGAGTTGTTTAATAATACCAACAGTGACCAATTGAAAACACTCTTGCAAGATAAGAAAAAGGTAAGAACCACTGTGGTCTGTTGTATGAAAACTTTGAAATGACTGTTACAATAATTATATTTTTGTATTACGCGTCTATACCATTTTTGAAGAATGCCCAAGAAAACCAAGAACAAAGCACATATCATTGTAAGTTTATAAATAAATACATTTAGAACTTTCAAAAACATATCTCTAATTCATGTTTTCATTCAATAATGATATCTACATTAAATTTCTATTTTTCTACTCTAATTCAAATGTCTATAATTATGATAATTGAGTGTTTATAAGATTTAGCAATTAATATTATATGTTTAAAATCTCCTAAACTAGCATAAGCTTTTTGTTAAAAATATGTAAGACAATAAAAATTTAATTTCTGCTAATGTAGTCAAAGTAGTTTGATAACTATGAAATTTTCATCACAATATTTAGTAAAAATGATTTCTTACTTATCAATAACACA
>JARUHE010326870.1:0-11110 GCA_031471125.1 Archaeomysis grebnitzkii | reverse complement strand
TACATAATTTCAGTTCTTTTGTTATTTAAGTTTAAAATAAGGAAAAATAACTTTTAAAATATTTTACATTAAAAATAAATTTTTTGCTTTAAGTTTTCAGAATTTAACAATAAGTATGCATGTTTTGATATTTTTGCATCAGAATCTCAGCATTAAACATTCAATATGCAGACAATGGATTACAATATAATTCCTTTCAGATAATTTCAAAAATTTTTATTTAACGTTAAAATGAGGAGAAATAACTTGTAAAATTTTTCACATTCAACAAGTTTTTATTTTCCTAATAACTTGTTTTTTTTTATAGATCTTTCATAAGTGAACAATCAATATGCTTACAATATAATGCATTCGAATTTTTTTTATAGATATGAGATTTTTGGTTATTTAAGGTTGAAATGAGGAGAAATCGATTATAAAATATTTCACATTTCTCTTAATAACTGGTTTGTTTCTTAATGTTTTTTTGCATCAAGCTACAGACCTGAACACTTAATATGCTTACAATATAATAGAATCTAACATTATTTTCTATTTCTTTATTAATGTGTCATTCTTTGCAGGTAAATAACATTTTCAAGCTATTTTTACTTTGTTTTTCCTTTCTATATTGGTTCTAATATCATTTAAGTTTTTGGGTGAGTTTGAAAAATTATTTATTTTGTTCTAAAATATGTTTTTTCAAAGTTTATTAACCATTTAACTATTATAAAAGATAAAAAATTTATTAATTAACTTCATGAATGTAAAAATTTTTGATTATTAATTTCAAATAGTAAAAACAAATGATTTGTTATTAAACATATAATGAATTAATTTCTCATAGTCATATGAATCCATAATGCAGCATTATAGTATATTTTATGTTGTCTTTCTCTATTTCAACAAAACCATATTTACAGAGAATGCATTCCAAGATTACCACCACTTTTGATTGCATCAATTGCAAAACAAAATTTAAAGGGGAAAAAACGCTGCTGAATCACAAAAATTTTCTAATTTTACAAAATTCAAGTTGCATGTTTGTAAAAATAATTTTGAATGTCCTAAATGTAATAACAGTTATAAAACTATAACAGGGCTAAATGGGCATCAATGTTTACATTGCTCGATTTGTGAACATATATTTAGCTCCCAAACGAATTTAAAATGCCACAAATGTCAAAATGAAAATAATGATCATTACACTACAATAATAGAAAAAGATCTTTCAAATACAACAATGACCACAGATATTTTTACTTTTTTCCCAATTAATTTTTCTTGGCAGTTGAACAAATGTCAACAAATAGATATTTCTGTTGAAAATCAAGCGTATGAAAATGATAATTGCTTTCCCAATTTAAATGGTTCTATTCCACAAAAGTTGAAAAGCATGCATGGAGATGGAAATTGTTTTTTCCGTAGTATTTCATACATATTAACTGGAGTAGAAAATTATCATGAATTTATTAGATCAAAGTTGTGCGACCATATGAGTAAAATTCCTTCTCTCGAAAATTTGATATTTACAGATTTATCATTACCAACTCATATTTCAAAAATGCGTAATTTGAGTGTATGGGCTACCCAAGTTGAAATTTGGGCTGCTGCACATTGGTTGAGTACCGACATTTATTGTTTTTCTAGAAGAAGTTGGCTTAAACATAGTGGAAAATTTATTGATAAGCACATGTATATAAACCCAAGGTCTATTTATTTACAAAATACTAACTCGGATCATTTTGATGCAGTATTATCAATAAAGAAAATTGACACTGGTATACCCACAAGTGAAAACAATAAAGAAACCAAGACTCATGACTATAAAAAGAAAAATGTAACAACAGTAAAATGCCCTGACAACCAATTTGAAAAGAATAAATACAAGCAAAATAAGCCAACAGAAGTGCAAAGGAAAAACCAGAGACGAGAAAATGAGTTAGAGAAAGACAGACTTCGAAAAAGATTTAAGAGATTAAATCCTGAAGAGTTTGAAAAGGAAAAATTGAAAAAAAGATTGAAAAAATTAAATCCTGAAGAGCTTGAAAAGGATAAATTAAAAAAAAGAATAAAGCGACAAAATTCTCAAGAGCTTGAAAAGGAAAAATTGAAAAAAAGAATAAAACGACAAAATTCTCAAGAGCTTGAAAAGGAAAAATTGAAAAAAAATTGAAGAGATTAAATCCTGAAGAACTTGAAAAGGATAAATTAAAAAAAAGAATAAGACGACAAAATTCTCAAGAGCTTGAAAAGGAAAAATTGAAAAAAAGAAATAAAAGACAAAATTCTCAAGAGCTTGAAAAGGAAAAATTGAAACAAAAATTGATGAGATTAAATCCTGAAGAACTTGGAAAGGATAAATTAAAAAAAAGAATAAGACGACAAAATTCTCAAGAACTTGAAAAGGAAAAATTAAAAAAAAGAATAAAAAGATTGGATATTCAACATTTACAAAAAGAAAAGGAGAACAAACAGGAAAAAAGGATAAATCCTCTGTATAAAGCCATTGAAGCAAAGGCTAAAAAAAAGATAAGAGAAGACCCTGCAGTTAAGGATAAGGAAAGATCTCTAGATAGAAATAGAAAAATGAACAAATTTATAAAGGCAAAAAATTTAAAAGAATTGATTCATGAATTTAAAGTCTCGGTATCTGAAGGATGTGACTACATTTGTACTTCCTGTTCTCAACTGTGGTTCAAAAGTTCTGTTGTCCTAGCAAAAAAAGTAAATAAGCCATTTAATGAAATGAAAAAACTTTTATGTGGATTAACTTCATTTGATGGTCATAGATATCTTTGTGTCACTTGTTTTGCATCCATCAAAAAAAATATAATCCCGACATTAGCGATGTGTAACAAACTAGAATTTCCAGAGAAACCAGAATGCTTAAATCTGAATAGCCTAGAAGAAAAACTAGTTTCTCCAATAATAACGTTTTACCAATTAAGAGAACTACCTTCTGGTGGGCAAAAAGGAATTCAAGGTAATATTGTGAATGTGCCAGCAGACTGTATGAATACAGTATCAACCCTTCCTAGAGTTTTATCTTCCACATTAACAATCCCTGTAAAATTAAAAAGAAGATTAAGATATAAATCAAATTTTATGTTTGAAAATATTAGGCCAAATATATGTATCTCTGCAGCATCATATTTATTATCGAAGCCATTATTTCCTTCATATGTACCAGAAGGTTTTGATAAAGATTGGTTACAAAAATACATTCCATCTTTAAGTAATTCTGAATGGGCCCCATTTTTACCTCCAAATTACCAAAATAATAAAGATTGTAAAATAAATGATATTGTGAATTCTGACATTGAAGAGCAAATATGGAGTGAAGAAGAAGAAAAAGAAGAGTTTGTTGTTGGAGCAGAGGATACAATGTTATATCCAGAGTATGTCACTGATCAACTCAAAATAATATCTTATGCTCCATCAGAAGGTAACCTTCCCACTAGCCCATTTTCAGAGTTTGTTGAAGAGTTAGCTTACCCTTCAATATTTTGTGGAGAAACACGATCTCCAAATTCTGATAGGTTAGTTCCACTTAAGTACAGTGAAATTTGTAAATCAGAATTGCGTAGGTCTGACCGCCGTTGTGCTAGAAACATCTCAAACATATTCTTCAAAGTGAAAAAATTACAAATGAAACAACTTCAAGATAAGATATGGATATCTTTAAGGAGAATAAAAAGTGCTGGAAAAGTTATTACTGCCAAAGATGTGAAAACAAATGAGGGAATTAATAATTTAGTTAAACTAGATGAAGGCTATAAAATATTATTGGGCGAATGCCAAAAAAAATATTTTCGCAAGATTAGACAATTAGGCATTCCTACTTATTTTTTAACTTTATCAGCAGCTGAAATGAAATGGACCGAACTCTTAAGATCTCTTGGGAAAATTGTTTACAATAAGAATTATTCTGATGAAGAGTTAAGGAGCATGTCTTATCAAAAAAAATGTTACCTTATAAGATCTGACCCTGTTACTGTTGCTAGGTATTTTGATTTCAGAGTTCATAGGTTTTTTCAATTTTTATTCAACAGTGCAAGTCCCCTTGGGAAACTAACAGAATATTTTTACCGTGTAGAATTCCAGCACCGGGGATCTCCTCACATCCACGCTATTCTATGGATAGAAGAAGCACCAAAAATAAAAACAGAGAGTAAAAATCTGGATGTTATAGATTTCATCGATAAAAATATTTCAGTATCTAAAACAATTGAAAATTTTCCATCAAAAAATAATGATTTAATTAAACTGCAAATGCATAGACATACTAGTACTTGTAGAAAAAAAAGTAAATATGGTGTAAAATGTCGGTTCGGTTTTCCAAGATTTCCAATGAAAGAAACCACCATCATGTTTCCATTTGATAGTAAAGGCAGTCATAATATTACTAAACACAAGAAAAATTTTCAACTCATTTTACATTTTATAGATACAAATACTGATTTACATGATTTAACGTATGAACAATTCTTAATCAAATTAAATTTATCTCATGATGATTATATGAATGCAATCAAATCTTCACTTAAAGCAAATGAAAACAAAGTTTTCTTGCAAAGAAAACCAAATGCAATAAGAATAAATAACTATAATCCAGCAGTTCTCATAGCATGGGAGGCAAATATAGATTTGCAATTCATAACAAATGCTTATGGATGTGTAATGTATATAGTTTCATATATCAGTAAAGGAGTACGGGGAATGAGTAATTTATTGAAAAGGGCTTGTGAAGATATGAAATTGAAAAATTCTACAATTCAAGACCAAATAAAAGTGGTAGGGAATAAGTTTCTTCATCATGTAGAAATTTCAGCACAAGAGGCAGTTTATTTAATATTGCAATTAAGACTTACTAATTCAAACTGTGGGCATATTTTCATTAATACGTCGCCTCCTGAAAATCGACCATTTATATTAAAACCAGCGGAAATATTAGAAAACTTGCCCGATGATAGCTGTGACATAAAAGCTTCAAATATTTTTGACAAATACTCTCAACGTCCTAGTTCCTTTGAAAATTATTGCTTAGCTTATTTTGCTGCTTGGTACGAGATAAAATATATTAAAAAAAAAAACGAAAACAAATTATTGAAGAAGAAATGTCTGAATCCGATATTGAAGAACATAGTGAGGATGAATTTCAGCAAGATATCATTAGTCCTGTAGAAGATATTACTATGAAATCATTTATTCTTAAAAGGAGACGTGCAAAAAAAATAATCCGGTATGTTCGCTATTCAAAAAAAGTTGAACCTGAAAGTTTTTATAGGGAACAATTACTATTGTTTCTACCCTGGAGATGTGAACAATTAATCAAATCTCCTTTCAATACTTATCAAGAAAAATACAAACTTGTTGAAAATCAAATTATCGAATGTAGACATATTTTTGAGCCTCAAGCTGATGAAATTGATGCTGTTGAGAATATACTCGAAGAACAAGATTCTTTTACTAATAGTGACAATGAAATAAATATAAGGCCTGATATCAAATCAAAAGATGCTGAAGATGTATTTACTGAATATGATATAGGTAATGATATAATTGATTTTCATGGAAAGGAAACACAAGTTGATGTGATTAAGAATAGATTAAGTGACTCAGAACTAAGTTTTCAAATTCAAATGCTTAATACAAAGCAAAAAGAGATATATTTACATATTATCAAACATCTTAAAACAAAAGAGGAACAACTTTTTTTATTTTTATCTGGAGGTGCAGGGGTTGGTAAAACCAGGGTTTTAGAATCTATTTACCAAACAATGTTAAAATTTTATAACACAAAAGCTGGATTGAATCCTGAGCAAATGTCAATATTATTGACTGCACCAACAGGAAAGGCAGCTCACTTAATTCGGGGCAAAACAATTCACAATGCCTTTCATGTACCAGTCAGTCAAGGATTTTTTTATAGGCCCTTAAAAAATAACCAGCTTAACTCAACAAGATGTGAGTTTACTTCCTTACAATTAATCATTATTGATGAAATCTCGATGGTTGGCTGTAATTTATTTTCTTTTATAAATCGAAGAATGCAAGAAATAAATGGCTGCCATAAACCTTTTGGAGGGATTAATATTTTGGTTATTGGTGATTTATTCCAGTTAAGACCAGTTATGGACCAATGGATTTTCAAAAATCCTAATCCCCATTCATTTGAGTGTCTCTCTGAAAACATATGGAAAAGATTCAAATTTTATGAACTTGACCAAATAATGAGACAAAAAGACGATCTAACTTTTGCTCAAATATTAAACCGTATCCGTGAAGGAAATCATAACAGTGAAGATATTGATATATTATCTAAACAAGTTATTACACCAAATAATATAAATTATCCAACAAAAGCAACACATTTGTTATACTATAACAAAAGTGTTGATAGTTTTAATCAACAACTTTTTGTCAAAAGCTCTAATAAAAAAGTTATTTGCCCCTGTAAAGATGTTGCAATTGGTAATGTTACTTCAGAAATAAAAGAAAAAGTCTTAGCTATGACAAAATCATTCGAAATGAATTTACTTAAGCTATGTGACTTGGCTGTTGGACTAAGATATGATATTACGCTAAATATTGATATTTCCGATGGGATTGTAAATGGCACATCTGGCATCTTGAAAGAAATTGAAATGGAAGATAAAAAAGTTAGATATATTTGGATACATTTTGATCAAGAAAATGTTGGAGCTAATCTCCGAAAACAATGCCCAGGCACTAATACCTTGTCAGAATGTACTAAAATAAAACGTGTCTCAAGGGAATTCCAGGTAGGCAAATATAAAGAAGTGAAAGTTATGAGAATGCAATTTCCAGTACGCCCTGCAGCTGCCAAAACAGTTTACAGAGCTCAAGGAGACACTTTAAGTAATGCTGTTGTGGAACTACCAAATAGAAGACATGCCCACCTCCATTATGTTGCATTTAGCCGGGTTACAAGCCTAAAAGACCTACACATCTTAGGAAAAGAAAATATTTCTAAAATATTGGTGGATTCTCATGTTAAGGAAGAAATAAAAAGGTTAAGAAATATAACTTTCCAATTATGTTACACTCCACTGTATAACCTTGAAGATCAAATAAAAATATTGTTTCATAACTGTCAGTTTCCAAAGTTGCATTTGCAAGACCTAAAATGTGATTTCAATTTTCTATCATGTGATGTTTGTATGTTGGGCAATACTAAAATAAGATCAGTAGATGCTTTTCAAGATTTGAAAATTCAAGGCTATAACTTATATATAAACCAACAAAAGCTGATAAATGATACTGTTATTTTCCATAAACCTAATTTACATCTTTTAATGACTAGTTATGAATCTGTTAAAATAGAAATTACTAAATTAAGTTGGTCCAAATGCAATCTATTTTGTTTTAATTGTTCTTCCAATGAATCAATGTGTAACATCATTAAGGCAATGCAGATAATTTTGGATATATGCAAGATAGAGAAAGGACCTACAATAATTATGGGTACCTTTAATATGTGTGCACTTGAAAGAAACAACTTTTTCATTGATCACATGTCACTCCATGGATTTCAGCAACTTGTAAATGAATACACAACGGATGATCAAAAGGTTTCTGATCTAATATTTATAAATCAAGATATTCCTTAACTTAGATATGGAGTTTTAGAATCATATTTCAGTTTTCACAAGCCAATTTGGATATCCCTTCCATTTGATATAATTAATTAAAAAAGTTTTTAAATTGCTTATAATTGTACAGCATAACTTTCTACTCCTATTCTATATATTTGCACTGAAAATTATATACAACCTAATTGTGGAGTTTTTATACTGACATCTTCTGTTACTTCTACCCAACTGAAAATTAACTAAAGAAGATGCTGTACATTGCCTATGAACTATTGAAAATATTTTCCTATTCCATGAATTTGCATTTAAAATTATAAAACTATACATACAAACAACATAATTGTCGAGTTTTTATATCAATATCTTCTGTTACTTCTTACCCAATTGAAAATTAATTAAAGAAGCTCCTATAAATTGCCTACGTGTTATTGAAAATATCTTGTTATTCATGAGTTTCCACTGAAAATCAAAATCATAAAACAATAACTACAAACAACGTCATTGTGGAACTTTTATATCAATATCTCATATTGCCTCTAGCCCAACAGAAAATTAATAAAAGATACTCTCTGTAAATTACCTATGAATTGAAACCAACTTACTATTAAACGAATGTACTGAAAACTAAGAAAAACCTACAAAAGAATTATATTGCAAGTTTTTATTGAATACCTGCTGAGCTGCACAATAGGATTTAATACACATTCTTGGATGTCGTAATTAACACACCTTTAAATCAATCATCTCAAGATTATTTGATTCTAGGGTCAGTTCAAATTTCTCTTGCAGCAAAATGGGTTTTAGGGGTTTACTCACACTTTAGTTCAGAGGATACTATAAATATGTAGATGATTTTGATTATATTTGTTTATTAGCTATAACTAATCTTACCTGCACATAGTTAAAGTTTGGATGTAGTGACACATACACATAATAATTATTTATTTTATTCGATATTATGTAATTTGATTAATTTATATTGATTATCTAAATCTAATTTTACCTGCACATAATTAAGGTTTTGATGTACTGACATATGTACATAATTATTTATGTTATTCTATATTATTTAAGTTGTTTAATCTTACATTAATTACTTCATAATTAGAAGAGTACGTTTGTTAAATTTATTTTCTTTCAGCTATCATTAGAAGATTTAAAGTATCTTATAGTTTTTATATATATAACTTTTATTTATTGGTGAACATCATTTATTAATCTCTGTTGTTGCATGCCATTTACTGACTTCCCTTATTTCTAGGTTTATATAGGTTTATATATGTATATATATATATATATATATATATGTTTATTAATGTTAATTTACATTTCAGCCTTTCCCTTTATAGATCAACATGTTAAAACATTTAACCTAAAATAACCCTGATTATTTTTATAATTATTCATCATCTAAAAGATTAAACAAAACAGATTTTTGCAGTTTCTACAACAATTTCAATTTTTTTGTATATATAGGAAGCAAAATTATTTTATAAACCAGAAAGTTTTTGGCAATTTAAATATTTATATTGTATGTTAGAAAAATAAATAGTTGCTCGACATTTAAACCGCATGGCGGTTTAGTCATTACTAGTTTTATTCATGTTTTAATTCTTTCTTATGCTTGTTTCATCCTTTCCTTTCCTTGTCTCAATCCCTTCTTAGGCCCATTTAAGTTCTTTGATGTCCTTATTTTAAAGTTTTTACTCATTTCACCAAATTATGAACCTCGTTTCAGTCTATTCATATCTTTATTTCAATCTTTTTGGAACATTATATTTTTTCGTTCATTTGTCATCTTCATTTTAATCCTTTCTTAACTTTAATGTTTTTTCATCCTTGTTTTCGTATTTTACTATCCTTTTTAAATTAATTTATATTTTGATCCTTCTTTCAATTCTAATCCTTTCTCACCCCTAATTCCATAACTTCCTGATTTTAATCCTTTGCTATCTTAATTTAAAATCTTTATTATCTTTATTTTAATATTTGCTTTGTTTTCACGTTCCAAAATATAAGTTAATTATAATACTTTAATGTTTAATAAAACTTAAAAACCATTGACCAGAAAATAAATAAATAAAATAAAATGGAAATACAAAATTTGAAGCAAACCTAAAAAACGAAATTAAAATAATAAAAAAATCTGGTTTTAATTGAATTTATTTTGCCAGACGAGAAACAGGTAATTAGTTCCTCCATAAATTAATGACAAAATCAATTTTTTTATGTTCGAAAAATGAAAAAACTTGACCAACCATTTTAATTTCAAAATTCGAGTGATGTTGTCTGTCTTTTTTCGTTCACATAATTGGACTTTAATTGATATAAACATAAACCTGGAATATTTAGACCTAAATGTTTTTAGGTTTTTGTTTTTTGATATAAACATAAACCTGGAATATTTAGACCTAATGTTTTTAGGTTTTTGTTTTTTGATATAAACATAAACCTGGACTATTTAGACCTAAATGTTTTTAGGTTTTTGTTAACCAAATTTCCAAGGCTCAAACTCGCCTACATTTGTGTTGACATCGTATCGAGTTGTTTTTGGAAAATATTTAAATTGATGCATTCGAATAGAAAGAAAGAAAATTATTTTTTGTTGACGTTACAGGAAAGAGCTCAATTAAATATGTATATGAACTCGTTAAATCCAGAGCAATGTTTCCGCTAAACAGGACCGAACTTTCATTTGCCTAGGCCCTAAGTTATATGGAATTTGAGGCCCTAAGTTATATGGAATTTGAGGCCCTAAGTTATATGGAATTTGAGGCCCTAAGTTATATGAAATTTGAGGCCCTTCTTTTTGAGGCCCTAAGCTATATGAAATTTGAGGCCCTTCTTTTTGATGAATTAGTGATAAAATAACGATATAATTTTTAAGAAATGAGGCTCCGAGGTGGTGTGTGGCCCTAAGCTATATTTATTTAGCTTATAGATAAGTCCAGCACTGGCTTAAACCCTTAAGGGTTGGTTATGTACTAGTTTATTTTTTTAACTCAACAACTTTATATTGCATTGACATTCATTTCCTTTCATTTCTATAGATTTGACAGTTGTGCCTTAATGTCATCTTTGGGAATTTAAAACAGAAGGTTTAAAATTGAAAGATGAAAATATTACAACTGACGTGACATCGATGTAACTTATATAACTTAACATTTTTTGATTCAATGATTATAATTAAAGAAAAATGAACATGAAAACACACTCCAAATACTTTATACATTTCACACTGTGTAGATATCATTCATAGATGAAATTACTGATAACGTTCTTTTATTTGATCTGAGGTGATATGTTTTTGTTACTGTTCGTGAGATATTTAGATATTATTTAGATATTTAGATATTATTTAGATATTTAGATATTGTTTTATTAATTTGTTGAGAGGTGAACCGTCTTGTTTTTTTTATTTTTTTTATTTGGTCTTAATGGACCAGGCTATGGGTGCAATGCACATTCACCGCCGGTTGCCAACAGCATCTGGTGTTCCCAGACGGTCACCC
>JARUHE010326859.1:0-10076 GCA_031471125.1 Archaeomysis grebnitzkii | reverse complement strand
TTGCAGATGTGGTTTAATTTAATACTTTTCTGTCTTGCAGATGTGGTTTAATTTAATACTTTTGTGTTTTGCAGATGAGGTTAAATTTAATACTTCTATATCTTGCAGATGTGGTTTAATTTAATACTTTTCTGTCTTGCAGATGTGGTTTAATTTAATACTTTTGTGTTTTGCAGATGTGGTTAAATTTAATACTTCTCTATCTTGCAGATGTGATTTAATTTAATACTTTTATGTCTTGCAGATGTGGTTTAATTTAATGTTTTTCTGCCTTGCAAATGAGGCTTAATTTAATACTTTTCTGTCTTGCAGATGTGGTTTAAATTAATACTTTTGTGTTTTCCAGATGTGGTTAAATTTAATACTTCTCTATCCTGCAGATGTGGTTTAATTTAATGATTTTTTGTCCTGTAGATGTGGTTTAATTGAATACTTTTTTGTCCTGTAGATATGGTTTAATTTAATACTTCTCTATCTTGCAAATGTGGTTTAATTTAATACTTTTCTGTCTTGCAGATGTGGTTTAATTTCTTGTTTTTCTGTCTTGCAAATGAGGTTTAATTTAATACTCTTCTGTCTTGCAAATGTGGTTTAATTTAATACTTTTCTGTCTTGCAGATGTGGTTTAATTTAATACTTTTGTGTTTTTCAGATGTGGTTTAATTTAATACTTCTCTATCCTGCAGATGTGGTTTAATTTAATGCTTTTTTGTTCAGTAGATGTGGTTTAATTAAATACTTCTCTATCTTGCAGATGTGGTTTAATTTAATACTTCTCTGTCTTGCAGATGTAGTTTAATTTAATACTTTTCTGTCTTGCAGATGTAGTTTAATTTAATACTTTTGTGTCTTGCAGATATGGTTTATTTTCATGTTTTTCTGTCTTGCAAATGAGGTTTAATTGAATACTTTTCTGTCTTGCAGATGTGGTTTAATTCAATACTTTTCTATCTTTCAATGATTTTCTTTTGTAGCTTTTATATATTTATTTAATTTCACTGAACTGAACAATCAATTTCAAATATTCCTCAGATATGCTTATTACAGTAAATTTATGTCACATACGAACACCAAAATTGTTGTTTTACTCATGAAATCAAAAATTTTAATAAATTAAAAATATTTAACAGCCATTGATAAAGAATCAATAGGTCAGATAATCACATTTTTAATAATTAGATGTTACATATCTATAGTTATACCAACGCTGACTCTACTACACAATACGTTCTCGACCCACCTTTCTTGATACGGGATTAAACTATTTGCTGTTCGATCAATGCTAAAGTAGTTGTTCTATGATTAACAAAGTTGATCAGAGATGAAGAAAGGTTGGTTCGATAGCACGTTTAGGTTGGTTTATATGATACCAGTTGTGTTTCCAATGGTTTGTTGTTTTATTCAAAATTTTATGGCAAGTAACACGCGAGGCTTGGAGTAGAGTCGTCGTTGGTTATATAAAGTTGAGTACTTAACTGGTATCTGAGATATTTTATTTTATTCTTTCCAATCATTTAAAGTGATTGTCCGTTCAATTGAATGAGGTTGATAATTTATTTAAATTTTTTATTTTTTATTTTTTGAATAAAATGAAATTGTAATTGGTTTCCAGAAAATGACATTAATATAACAATGAAAGCCATTCAACCACATTAAAACAACAACAAAAACCATTCAACAATGTTACAACAACAACAAAAACCATTCAACAACATTAAAACAACAACAAAAACAATACAATAACAACATTAAAACAACAACAAAAACAATACAATAAAAACATTAAAACAATAACAAACACAATATAATAACAACATTAAAACAACAACAAAAACTATTCAACAACATTGAAACAATAACAAAAACAATACATTAAAACAACAACAAAAATAATACAATAACAACAATAAAATAACAAAAACAATACAATAACAACATTAAAATAACAACAAAAACCATTCAACAACATTGAAACAATAACAAAAACAATACATAACAACATTAAAACAACAACAAAAATAATACAATAACAACATTAAAATAACAACAAAAACAATACAATAACAACATTAGTAAACCATCAAAATTAATATAATAACACAGATAATACAACAACACAACAATATACTAACAATCTTAGTATAATACCAACAATAACTACAATACGAAGATTAAAAACATGGTAACTAACGTAATGATATTTGTTATTTTAGTTCACTTTATTTGTTTTGATTCAATGAAGAGACCAAAATGAATTTAAAAAAAAGTAACTGTTTCAAGCTTTTAGCTTTTAGTAATTTTCAGATTCGCAATACTATCGAATGTCAAAATACATTATTGAAACAAATAAACATTAATTATTACAATAATAACAATAATAATTTCATATATATTATTATAATTCATTTTATATGTTTCACGAGTTTAGTAATTTGTTTAGTTTAAATAAAGTGTATTTTCCTAATAAAATTTCAAGGTATCAAGTATCATTGGTTGTTCAATTTAAAGTATAATCACTTAGTTTAAAGTGTTCATGAATTCAAACATGTAATTTTATTAATGTATTTTTTAATGTAATTTTATTAATGTACTTTTTTAATGTAATTTTATTAATGTATTTTTAATGTAGTTTTATTGATGTAATTTTATTAATGTAATTTTGTTGAAGTATTTTAATGAATTTTTATTAATGTAATTGTGTTAAAGTTTTTTTATATAACTTTATTAACGTATTTTTTAATGTAATTTTGTTAATATATTTTGTACTGTAATTTTATCGATGTACTTTTTTAATGTAATTTTATTAATGTATTTTTAATGTAATTTTATCAATGTACTTTATTAATGTAATTTTAATGTAATTTTATTAATGTATAACAGTGTAAGAACTAAAATAAAGTTGTAGGAGTGAGTGCCCAGGAATCTAACGCCACGTTGAAACACTGCTTCCGTCTGATCAGCCAAGTTAAGCAACATTAGGTCTGGTTAGTACTTGGTTGGGTGACCGCCTGAGAACACCAGATGAGGTTGGCAAAAATCTGGCGGTGAACATGTTGTACTTGTACCCATAGCCTGGTCCACTGGGACCAAATACAAATAAAAATAAAAAATACAACAAATACAAGTCACACATAAGCTGTCTAGTTCCAAGGAGGATAAGATAAGGATTGACAACGAGGTGGATTGGTTCAGTGAAGATGAAATTATAGGATGGAAGATCACTATGGAAGACGATGGAAAATAATTATTTCAATGTAAAATCCTGACAGCAAAGTCAATAGGGGCCATACCTGGCCTAGATCCATCTGCCAATTTGGCCTAGTTCCGGTCGCTAGATCCGGCCGGGCCTACATTTAAACAGAGCTCATCAATGAAACAACAGTTGGTTCAAAATGCGACCTCTGTGCTATAACCGAAACATGGGTTAAAGATTCAGACAACGTACTAAAGGTCAGTGCCACTCCTAATTCTTTTAATTTTCTTGATTCAGTAGGATCGGAGGGACGTGGAGGTGGTACTGCCCTTGTTTCAAAACAAGAACTTATCCAATTAAATTAAATAACATTGATAATATCAATTTTGCTTCATTTTAATATGTTTTTAATAGTGTATCAATTAATGACATAGATCCTCTAATTATAGTTTTTTATAGACCACCGTGCAACCAACAAAGGCCTTCTTTTAATCAATTTATTACTGAGTTCTCAGAATTTATCTCCATTGTCATATTATCACATATTAGGAAATTTCAACATTCATTTCAATAAGCTTGAAAACTTACAGACCAAAACATTCATAGATACTCTTGATGAATTTTGGCTTTCAAGCCCAAATTATCAATATTCCAACACATATTTCTGGCAATACATTAGATTTTGCCATAATAAGACAAGCTGACGGGATTTCCTTTAGCAGCATTATCCTATTTTCCGTTCCATTAAACCATATATTTATACTACTTAATATCAATATCAGAAAGCCTCTAGTTAACAAAAATACAATAACCTTTCGTAAATACAATGACATTAATAAAGAAACATTTTTGGACAACCTGAAGAACAAATTCAATTAATTTGGTTATCTAAATAAATCTACCGATCAAATTACAAAAGACTATGACAATAAACTCCTAAACATAATAAATCTACATGCCTCAATTATAACTAAAACAATGATCGTTAAGCAATGCTCGCCATGGTACAACTCCCAATTGGCTAATCTTAAGCAAAATAAAAGAAAAGTTGAGCGAAAATATCTAAATAATCAAACTACGCAAAACTTTCAAATTTTTAAGATATCAAATCTGAATGCATTTTTAAATTTAAATCTATTAAATCTCAATTTTATTCAAAGGCCTTCTTAGATTGTTCTAATAATCATAAAAAAATATATAACTTAATTAATAAACTTACTACCGACAATAGTGCACAAGTCTTACCAAACGAAATAAATGACGAAACAATTGCCAATAATTTTTCAAGTATTTTTCAAACGAAAATTAGTAAGATTGTCAACACTGAAAAAATTACTGAAGTCATTGATTATTCAAGCTTAACTTACCCAAACAACACCGAATTTAATTCTTTTGAAATAGTTTCTCCTGATTATATAAAATCTATAATTTCAAAATATCCAAACAAATCCTGTGCATTGGATCCTGTTCCAACATTTCTGATTAAAGAATACATAGATGTCCTTATTTATCCCATTACCTGTATTATAAATCTCGCTTTACAATCAGGAAATTTTCCAAGTCCATGGAAATCATGCATTATCACACTAGTAATTAAGAAAAATCAAATTTATACAAGTTATAATAGTTACCGACCTATCACAAATACTCTGTTTATTGCAAATTATGCCACAAATAACTTTAGTACAGAAACACTATTAAACAAAATACACTCCAATATTATGACTTCAATAGACAATAAAAAATTAACCCTTTTAGTTTTCCTTGTCCTTTCGGCTGCATTTGACACTCTAGACCATAATACATTAATCAATATTCTTAATCATCGTTTTAACATCACTGGATCACCTTTAGTATTAATGACTTCATATTTACAAAACAGGACTCAAAAAGTAATAATCAACAAATCAAAATCCAAACCAGTTCTATTAATATATGGAGTACCACAAAGCAGTTGTATAGCGTGTTTAATATATACAAGTGCCATAACAGAAATACTATCACAACATAATGTCAAAATATTATCATAAGCTTATGATCCCCAACTATATATTACCTCAAATCCAAACCCAGATTCAGTTGAACAGTCCATTATTAATATAAATCAAAGTATATTTAAAATTTGACATATTTTTTAACGCACCAATTAAAAATAAATGATAATAAAACTGATTCGTAGTTTTGGGAACTGAACAAAAACTATTGAAGGTTAACGTAGATCAATTAATGATTTATAACAGTTGGCAATTCAAAAAAATTTCCATCCAAGCAAGGTTAATAACGAATACAAATAAGTATGCACAAATTACTCCTATTCTTCATAAACTTCACTGGTTAGAAAATCGTATTCAATTTAGAATAAAAATAACATGGTTCCTGAGTATTTAACTGAAAATGTTAACATATATCAACCAAATAGAATCTTAAGATCCAGATCCTCTAATAACCTCATAGTACCTAAAATAAAAATGAATTATGGAAAAAGATTTCTGTTTCACGCAGGACCAATTCTCTGGAATACTTCAAGACATATATGCTTCATTTAAGCGTTCATTGAAGACTTATCTTTTTTGGAAATAAAAAAGGACAAATTTATTATTAATTTATTGTTTATGATTCATTTGGAATCACTAGGTGTTGTAAAGTGTGTTTGCGTATTATATAATTAACGAGCTATATAAATCTTTGTAATTATTATTATTATTATATTTCCACAACAGCCCATATCCGGGCCATCCAGGTTGCTAACCTTCAGACGTACTGTTGCCAGAACAATACCGTACCTTGGGCATTGGCAACCCTATTAGCCAGTTTTAAGCCTATGAGCCATATTGAAACCAGTGTCGATCCATATCTTAGCCAGCTTGCAAACAGTGCTAGGCCTACTATGGGCCAGTTTGTAGCAACATTGCAAAAAATGTACACTTCCTTAGCCAGTTTCAATCGGCATTAAATTAGTTAGATATTGCAATGTTAGTTTATATTTAATGCGCGTGTATCAAGCCACAACTCAATTTCAATTACTGTAGTTACCTACGTCAACAATAGCTGCCTTATGTAGTTCAAACAATAATATCGCACTTCACGGCTTACATCGCTTTTTAATTAGATTGTTTGTTTGATTTGTTATACTGTGAATTAATTAAGGTTTGTATTTCATTTATAAAAATCATAATTTCATTCAAAACCATGATGTTTTAGTCGTATATTTGCATAAACATTTATTGCAATAAACTTACATTGAAGCCTAGTTGAAGAATGGATTATTCTTCAAACTTCAGGCCTTGAGTGATGTAACTTATAAAATTAACTGACTGTTATAATTTGAAGATAATTGTACATTCAAAGTCACGTCACACTTATTTACATTTGGTATACTGTATTTGAAATTCCCTAAAAAATATGCATATGTTACTAAACTTGGCTATAATATAGTTTACATATAGGCTAAGATTGCAGTATCTAACTAGATTAATGGAGATTGAAACTGGCTAAAGTATGGTCCACCAATGGTTGTGATGCTAATTAACGTGGTGTAAATCTGGCCTACAGTAAGCCAACACTGTTTGCAATGTGGCTCCAAACTGGCCGAATGTAGGCCGAACACTGTTTGCAATGTGGCTAAGATATGGTTTGATACTGGTATCAATATGGCTGAGCTACTATTGGTATGGCTCAAAACAGGCTAATATGATTGAAAATTGTCAAGCTACGGTTCTATTCCGGCGAACACGGCAACAGTATGGTGGAAGACTGGCAAACGAATACAGCCCAGATATGGTCCGTTGTGCAAATATAGGCTGGGTCGGATCTGGCAACCGGAATTGAGCCATAGTTGGAACACATCTTTCGTTTAAAACCGGCATATAGATCTGGCCTCTGTTCCGTTTGCCGGATGCGACGGTCAGTCATATTTGCCAGAACAAGAACGGATCCGTTCCAGTGTATACATGCTGTCTGGGAAAGTATAATAAATAAAAGAAAATGCTGATCGAAAAGTGAAATGGTAAAATCAATAACTTATTTTCAAGTAATAAGAATCTTAAAATAACCATAATTAAATAAAATTGAAAATAGGTTAGATGCCCAAAAATAAATTCTAATATTTCTGTGAACCAGAATTAATTACTCATAATTGCCAAATTTAAGCAATCTGAACATTTGGAAAATAAAATTAGATTATCGGATTTGGAATAAAAATATCAACCCGGTTTGCTTGCTGGTGAATTTTTTTTATCTCTGTTTAACCAATACTGAATGTAAAAACGTTTCATTTTCAACTTTTTAACTTTTTTGCAGCAAATATTAAATAAAAAATTCAAATTGACAAACTTAAATAAGGATAACAGATTTGGTCAAAAGAATGAGCGTAAACTAAATTTATTTTTGACAATTATTTTTTCGATTGAAACTAGTGAATGAAAATAAAAAAGGAAATGTGGTCAAGAAGTTAATTAAAAATGACGAAAATAATGATGCTAGATTTATTTAACCAATTTAACCAAATTTAATGATCAGAAATATTTATTTCCTTTTATATTATTAAATTTGATACTAACGAATACGATTTTTATTGGTTATTGAACGCAACACACACATATATGTACAAACAGAAAGCCACACGTTAGTACCCACTCACCTTCATACAAACGACATATAGATATACCCGAGCATACATAAGATATAATTCAATTTTAAATACTGACAAAATATATTAACGATGTTATTCCTTATTATCAATTATATGTTACACGTACCACAACAGCAAAATAGAAGTACTGTTTTCAAATAGTAAAATAAACATATAGAAGTTAAAAATAATTTTTTTTGTTGTAAATTGACAAAACTCTATACTTTGAAATTTTAGAACAGATTTTCACAGCATAGAGTTTAAAATAAAAATTAATTTAAAACTTCATTATTCTTATTTTTCTATTTGAAACAAGGAATCTTATTTAGCTGCCGATGGTGCAGTTTCACATTGGTTGTCTTCCACATTTAGGGTAATGAGAGATGGTAGCCGAGTGGATACGAACGCTGCCTGGAGAATTTGAACGTGGCTTTATTCTCTTAAAATCTCATATGCTAAGCTTACCCCGGCTTGAAGGAAGCGCCATATGTTGGCTGCATTTCCTTAGGGTACACATCACTTGATGTGGGTAACAGTAATACGGCCTAAATATATGAAGCGCTGAATAGTATTGAATCGTGTCGGCGCTATATAAAAGCTGTAATTATTATTAGTAATAGTTTAACAATTGAACATATATTTATGTACCATAAATTTTTAATTTTAGCATTTTTTTTCAAGAACATTTGTTATTTTGTTTTCAAAATTTATAATTTAAGTATGTAAGACAAATGACATTATATTTATCTGAATCATTGAATGTACATTTATAGATACTAAAACTCTATACATTAACAAAATATGATTTAAATCACTAATTGGCAACTATATTTTTATCATGTGGGTGCAATAGCACTTTAGCCTACATATATTTCATTTTTACAATAAGCAATAATTTGATATTTAAATAAAAATACAATGGTTACTATACAAAGTAAATAACAGACAAAATATGTTATCTTCTTCAACAAAACAAAAAATGTACAAACACATACAAATTATTAATATCTATACTGATTTTAATGTTATTGTTGTTAATGTTAATGTTAATTGTAATTTTGTTAATATTACTGTTGTTAATGGTAATGTTGTTAATTTCAAAGTTGCTAATGCTAATGCTGTTAATGTTAACGTTGTAAGTGTTAATATTGCTAATTTTAATGCCGTTAATGTTTAATGTTACTAATGTTAATGTTGTTAATGTTAATATTGTTAATATTGTAATATAAAGGTTGTTAATATTGTTAATGTTAAGGTTGTAAATGTGAATGTTGTTAGCGCTGTTATGTTAAAGTTAATGTTGATGGTGATGAACTTTTAGCTGCATAAGAAATAATAATTAAAACAAATAATAATGAAGACATACGCCAAGACAGCGCACAGCCTCGTAAGTCCCTGCGAGCAGTTGCCCATCGTGTGACCTTCCTGCATAATTCAAGTCCACAAAGTGACCTTGAATTCTCTGCAACCAGGACATGCGAAGTCTCCCACGGGGGCGTCTCCAAGAAGGATCTATCTCAGCAGATAAAACCCACTTCTCTCCATCATCAGTTGGTGCCGTTCAATCATGAAGGTCACTTGGCCCATCCCAGACTTACATTAAGAATGAAGGCATCAGGGCGGAGACCAAACCCAAACAAATGTTCATCACAATCACTGCCCAGATGGACACAAATGGTGACAATTTCAACTCTCTTGTTTGAAGAGGGTCGGTGTCCGCACTCATAACGTCACAACTTTCAATTTTAGATTAATCCAGAAAATTTAGAGATTTAGAGTCCGAGGAACTCTGCTTCCTGACTACAGGTTTCCAGGGAGCGTACCAGCCACCAAAACCTCCAAAGCTTCAACAAAAATGACTACATCATCTGCAAAATCAAGATCCCTCCATTTACCTTCCCATTAAAGAGAAGGGTGACAGGCCATTTCTTCAAGAGTTGGTAAGAGCGTAAACGCTTGATCTCCTGGTAGGCAGGACGGAGGTATTTTCTATTGAGATTTTCTTCAACGCTCCTAACGAAAGCGCCAACAAACCTATTCGTATCTATCTGGATCCGATAAAATTTTACTTCAAAAGCTTAGTTATAAGCATAGAACAATTTTAAGAAAATTTATAAGTCTTAAAAAGTGCTTAAACGGCTTGCATATATGAAATACTGTTTCTTAAGAATTTGTTACAATAATAATTTGTTTCCTAAGAGTGTATAATATACTGTATATAGATAGTATGTATATTTATTTATATAAGTTTTA
>JARUHE010326848.1:0-7500 GCA_031471125.1 Archaeomysis grebnitzkii | reverse complement strand
ATATATACGTAGATAAAAAGTGATAAAATCAAAAAAAATATCTAGTAATGTATTAAAACCAACAACCAAGCCTATATGAAAATATATAATAATATTATAGATGATATATAAACATTGTTTAACGCCGACGACGTGGCCGACGACGAGGACGACAACATGAGTTTGAATGGCTTATTCCCTCTTATGTAACACCAGTGTTACAATATAAGTTAGTTTATGTTTTAATAAATTTACTAAAAACATAAACTAGATTTATTTTTATCACTTGTGTTACATAAGATGAAATAAACCATTAGACTTATGTATCATCGGTATTACAAAAAACTTTTAAAATGTTAACCAATGTTAAAATAAACTATTAAGCTCTAGAGATGAACTATAAATGAAAATGAAGTACTTTTTATAATTATTGATAATTTGCGCAATGCTTATTAAAATGATAATTATTGCACTATAAAACATAAGTTCGATCATTAACATTGAAAGTTATAGTTAACATTTAATTTTTAATTGCTCAAACATTTAAATTGGCTTGTGATATTGTACCTATTTATAGACATGTGTTTGGTTGGTTTTAATACATTGAATTGTTAGTATTATGTCTGGAAACCGATGTAACTGTTCAGACTATGACATTTGGTTAAAAATTAAAAATGAAAAGCAAATAAAAAACAAAAAATATAAATATAAATGTAACAAAAGTAAAATTATTATAGTTTATTATTACAAAAATAAAATGTTTGTTTTATGAAAAAGTTATATTTTATTTAAGTTGATGAACAGTTAATATTTTAACCGGTTTCTTTTAACACCGGTGACATATAAGTCTAATGGCTTATTCCATCTTATGTAACGCCGGTGATACAAACATTTGCCTGTATAAATGTTCCTGTATAAACTTATTAAAGCATAAGCTAACTTGATTTGTGACACTGGTGTTACATAAGATGGAATATGCTATTAAACTTATGTATCACTGGTATCACAAGAAACCGTTAAGGTGTTAAAATACTATGTTGCGGTCAAGAATGTAAATTGGTCTTACCCAAAGATACAATCAGTATAGTATGGTTCGTGTCGCAAACCATTTGTCAAAGAAATGATAAACCTAGGTTATCCACTTCCTAAAAAGGAAAGCTTCAAACGTAGATTTATATCACTCTCTTTCTATGTTAAAATACGTTAGCTTCAAACTTTTAAGTATTGAAAAAAAACGAACAAACCAGTAATTCATTTTTTTTATCTTGCACATGCAAATCAGAATCGAACTTTGATAAAAAAAAACTTTTATGGAGCAAATGAACAAACGATAAAACCATAGAAATTAAATGAAAATAAATAACAACAAGAAAAATGTTACTTAAAGTTGTAGACCATCAGTTTAAACATACATGTAATCTAACATTAAAATTGGATCAACAATAGCACAATTTAGGTAAGCTCTATGTTATTTGAATGTTAGTTACCTCACTTGTCATATTGCCGATCCACTATTGAACCATATATGGGTATACAAAATTGAATACGATTTTCCTCCGATTCTTATACAATTATATTCGAAATATTTTTTGTCGGATTCTTGCGTCGACTTGTGGTTCGTGAGACATGGAGTGATCGACGTAGATTATGATTCAGTTTGCCCTTTCGGCTTAATTGACAGGAAGAGAAATTTGTAAAATGCTTCGACGCTTTGATCTTAATATAATTTTTTTTTATTTGTTTATTCTGGTTTATTTGTATTTTATATTTTTTGTTTTATTTATTCAGGTTTATTTGTATTTTATATTTATTTCATTTTTATTTAGTTGTATTTATTTTTATTTTATGTTGTATTTATTTTAATTTACTTTCATTTTATGTTTTATTTTGTGTTTTATTTATTTTAATTTAGTTATGTTTTATTTTATTATTTTAATTTTATTTTATTTTTATTTTATGTTTTATATACTTTTATTCGGTTACTTTCCATTTATTTTTATTTATTTTAATTTAGTTAACTTATATTTAATTTACATTTCTTTTCTTTTTATTTTATGTTTTATTTATTTTAGTTTAGTTAACTTATATTAACTTTCCATTTTTTTTCTTTTTATTTTATGTTTTATTTGTTTTAATTTAGTTAACTTATATTTACTTTTCATTTTATGTTTTATTTGTTTTAATCTAGTTGTATTTATTTTAATTTAGTTATATTTATATTTATTTTATGTTTTATTTATTCTAATTTAGTTATATATATTTTTATTTTCTGTTTTTTTAATTTAGTTACATTATTCATTTTTATATTTTTATAACTTTCTTTTTAGTTTATGTTTTCAAATTGTTTTTATTTTTAAGTTTTAATAATTCTGTTCTTCTTTTATTTTTATTTATATTCTTATGTTTTATTAATTCTATTTTGTTATTTTTTAAGTTTTACTTTAAGTTATAAGTCTAAGACTTTGCGGGCATTAATGTAAAGGAAATTTTAAACTGCTGCCCTCAGCCGTCCAGGGTTCGCTCTTCAAACCACATGAACAATGAAGCCTTATGGTACAGTTAATAAGGCTTCATTGTTCATGTGGTTTAAAGAGCAAACCCTGGACGGTTGAGGGCGGCAGTTTAAAATTTCCTTCACATTAATGTCCGCAAAGTCATAAACTAGTGTTCACCAGTGAGTGATTTATCATTAATAATTAACAACTTCATTATTCATATTTCTCGATTTGAAAAATGTCAGATACTTGTGCCATAGCGATTACAATACAAACCCATGAACTCCTCTTCTCTCTTCATGACCAATGTTTTCAATCGGATGGCCATGGTGCCTTGGGAGCGATTGAGCAATATTTAGGGGCCACACAACACCTCCCGAGCAGCATCGTTTCTCCCGCGTTGATTTGGGGTAAGTCCATGAAGTAGCAAAACTGTGAACAGTTAAAATGTAAAACCTCTGCTATTCCCAAAATTAAATGAAAAAAATTATAATAAAGCCTAATTTCAGCTCATATCATCCAGTGTATTGTCCAAACACAATGACATATTAAGATGCTAGGTTCTGCGTTAAAAGTTGTAATAAAAATACATTAATTTTAATATTTTTTAAATTGCAGTGTTTGTTTTCAACATTTCGATAACAAGTCTAGAGCTACACAAAATGATTATTTTTAAACAATTACATCAAACTCTGATAAATTTGGTATCATTGGAATCATTTGTGTTAAAATTATACATATTTTACATATTCCAAGATTTATACAAAATCTCCACTTGCATGATCATGCCATTTTTCAGTCCATAAATACAGTATATTTATTATATAATTTTTTTATTACATAAGATAAAAAAATAAGAGATATTAATTTGAAAAAAAAAATGTTTTCCATATGTTTACTGAGTGATGTCTAACCAGAGCTTTGAAAACTTATTATTTCAACAAATATTCATTTCACAAAAAATTATTGAAACTAAGTCTTATATTGTTCATAATTATGTAAATGTGCATTCATTTTCAATAAATACAAATTCAAAAATTAATTTTGGAGATTTATTTTCTCTTTCCTATACAGATATTTTGTTTGATCAACAAATAGATTTATACTGGAGATTTTTTTGAAAAAGTATCTAAAAAATTTAAAGGCTATAGGACATACTGAAAACAAAATATATTGATAAATGTAAACAAAATCTCAAAACCCTTATTAAATGCTGAAACGCGTCGCTAAACTAGAAGAGTGCCCAAATTTTTAATTCGAACAATATTTTTGTATTTCAGATCGAAAAATTGGACCCTGCTCAGAATTTACTGCACTTTAGTATATTCCCGCTTAACATAGGACGATGTACTCAAGTAGAAGAATACCTAATGTTTCATTAAAATCTACTGTATAATAAGTGTATTGAGCAATTAATAACTATTGAAAACTTAATTAACATAAAATAATTACATTTATCATAAAACAATTTTTGACAGTCTATACTTTTAACTATGAATTACTGATGAAATTTATATCACACCTACAAATCACACATCGACGATGTGCATGTAAAAACATGTTTTACATCGATCCTGCATGCAAAAACCACTTGGCATGTGCATCCGACCGTAACCACTTTCTTGTCGCTCGATTAATGTTAAAATAGTTGATCTATGATCAAAAAAGTTAATCAGAGATGAAGAAAAATTCGGTCGATATCACAAATATGGTAGGTATCTGTGCTACCAGTTGTTGGTAGATATCACGACTATGGTTGGTATCTATGCTACCAGTTGTGTTTCCAATGTTTTTTGTAATAGTCAAAACTTTATGTCAAGTAAAACGTGAGGCTTTTAGTAGAGTCGGCGTTGCCAGAACCAATGCCGACTCTACTACAGGACTCCTGTGTTACTTGACATACACATTTGACTATCACAAAAAACATTGGAAACACAACTGTAGCATAGATACCAACCATAATCGTGATATCTACCTAATTTTTCTTCCTCTCTGATCAGCTTTGTTGGTCATAGCTCAAATATTTTAAAATTGATCAAATAACAAGAAAGTTAATCCCATATCAAGAAAAGATGGGTCAAGAACGATTTGTGTAATAGGGATTTTGATGCGAAAGGCCTGTATTAGAGTCGCGTTGCCAGAACCATCCAAATTCACAACTAATTTTGAAGCACCAGTAATTTCAGTCTCCACTGTAGTTTTTGTCTTTGACGTAGAGCAGGAGTTCACAAACTATTGGTGCTTTGGAATCCTTGAAGAGGTGGAACATTGTTCACGAAGCCCCACAACAAATTTATTAAGAATTAAAAAATAGCATTATTACTTACCAGTTTAGGTTCTCGAGTAATTAGGATTGTTATTTAAAAAGAACTAAGAAAAAATATCATTGAGCACGGTCGATGCTGCGAAAACTGTTGTACTGCTGCGCAAACTACTGTGGTATTATTTCCCATTTTATCGTACAAGAAGTAACAAGACACACCCAAAAGTCTATAGACACACCTCTTACGTATCCCTCCCACTAACCCTCCCGCAGGTAAATAATAATTAATAGGAATTTGTTATGAAAATTAATTTGCAAAAAAGTTAAAATACAGTTGAGACAATTTTTCTTTATGAGAAGACATAAAAGTATTATGAGAACTACAATTTTAGATTATAGAATGAAATCTAAGTACCAAATACAAATGGCATGAACTTTTTTCTGTATGAAACTTTCAGACGTCAGTAATGGTAGAGACTTTTCGTATCATACGTTCAGAATGGACATGCGTGTTTTACCACACATAAGTCACTTTTAAAGTCGTTAGAAAACATAATTTAAACTTTAACATATGTATTTTTCTAATATTTTGTAAACGTTTATAGGCCCTGAAGATCCTAATGAAAAATGCATTATACTGAAAATAAAAAAAAATTATTAAGTTTAATTGAAATTTCATTTCTACCAACATGAATATCGGTCAGTCTTATCAACGTTTCCTAAAGACCTTAAAAACTATAATAAAAAATATGAAAATTTAAAAAGAAAGAAATTAAAATAAAATGGTTCATTAAGTTGGATATACATATACGCCTATATACATATACATACACATATATAAATTAGGGTGTCCCGTTTTTGGGTCGATCTCATAGATTTTTTGCTCCCACCTCTTATGTGGTGCCTATACCTGAAAAAACAATCTGAGTAAAATCTTAGGTCTTTAACTTAAAGGGAAAAACATGCTCAAATCAAAATAAGAATTAAAAATCTGGATTTTTAGGGTAAAAAGACCTATGTTTGGTGACTTTAAGCATGTTTTTTTAATTAATATTTTTTTATTTTTTTTTCAGGATATGTTTCTTGACACGTGAAGTTTATAATAAGCTATGGGAGCAATCATAATTATTTATAGTTATTCCTTAAAAAATTAAATAAAAACTTATTTTTTCCGAAAATGAAAGAAAAATTCCAACTTTTTAAAATCCCTAAATATTGCTATAATTTTATCTAACATTTAGTCATTAATAAGTATGCATACAAATTAGGAGTTATAAATGTATTATGTAATTTATAAAAAAAGAAAATCATAAAAATAACGTTTCAAAACCGGTTTTACTTACGTGTGATTTGCATTTAGGCCTAAATTTGACATTTATTGCCCTGTGCTACTGTTGACTAATAGCACAGTAGACGTGTGTTCATGGTAGATAGAGGTTCATGTTACTTGTTCAAGGCGTTAGTAACCTATCATAAGGGAATATATTTATATTTCACAACAAGCACAGTGCGTTTAAAAAAGAAAAAAATAATGCAAAAAACATTTATGTTGTTCAAAGCAATAAACGACAAAATGTAACTTTTAAAATGACAATAGATTATTATAACCATTAGCTTGGCAGTGTGTTAGGTCTAGTTGTATAGTGTGAGTTAGTGAATTACTCTTAACTAATGAAGTCCAACCATAAGTTCTTCTCATTTTCTTTTGTAATAACTATTTTAAAATAAAATTTGCAAATAAAATGGCATCTACCAGGACAATTAATGATATATTTCTTGTTGGAAAAACTGCATTAAAAATTAATGAAAGTCAACTTCCAACAGGTAGAGATATTCTGGCGTATATTTATTCATTGAGAAATAAGCAACCAAAACGAACCCATGCTAGTATAATGTCTTGTAAAATTAATAGTTCTCATGAATTGGTATGTCCTAGTGATTGCAATTGCATTTCCCAAAAGATTGTTAAAATTTATGCAAAGACTGGTATTCCTATACTAAGAACAGATAAACTAGTAGAAAACTAAACGATGTACTGAATGAACATAAAAAACTGTTAAGAAACAAAAATAGAGACACTTAAACAGAAAATGAAAAAAGACGAGTATTTACTGAAAAATTATCCGTTTTGTTTGAAGGTATGCCAGTGGATGTTGAGCATTGTATAGAAAATGACAGAAAAAGAAAGCTCAAGGAAAGAGCCGAAGATATACCTTTTTTAAGAGACCAGAGAGGAAATAGAAAATCAAAAGTAGGAGTATTGGACTTTAAATATGATAAATCAGTAAAACGACAGAAAAGACTAGAAGAAAGGTTAGCGGTGCGTACTAATCTGAACAATGACCTTGTAGTTTTAAGTAAAACTGACTCAAGTGAAATATAAATTATAAGAAGCAGCCCATCAATTATCTACAGTGCATCTGATCCTGAAATAGACACAATGTACAATGCAGATGCTTCTAAGGATATAGTCACAGAGACTGTGTTAGTATCAAAAAAGTATTAGTGTTTGATACAGTATCGACCAATACTGGTAAGGAGAAAGGTGTTTGCACCTGAATAAATCTCTATTTACAGCAACCTATTTTACATCTAGTGTGTAGCATCATGTATATGAATGCCATATAAAAATGTGGCTAGGCTTTTCAGAAAAACTTCTGGACCTGAACATCCGATCTTTGAAAGGTTGTATGATGATTGGCCTCATATTATAATTGATCCATCAACCCTCTTAAAATATGAATATGGAGATAATGAATTCCT
>JARUHE010326837.1:0-11113 GCA_031471125.1 Archaeomysis grebnitzkii | reverse complement strand
TTTTGTCCGAAAAAACTGAAAAGCGTGACGTCATGTTTTTACATTTTTTGAAAAAATCAACGAGAACGACATAATTTTGAATTTTATTCACTAACAGCTGATCATATGTAAACAATGAAAGATTATTGACAATAAATATAATTAAACTAATGAAATCAAGTAATTATTGTTTGTTTAATGTGTGCAATTGTGCATATTTTGCAAAATTGATACTATTCGTTAAATATATTAAACAAATACAAATTATGACTTACCTTCATCCACAATTGCTTCTAATGCCGCGTGCGACAATAGTTTTGCGGAGTGACGCGCGCGTTGTTATTTAAGAACGAGATCCTTGGTTAAAGCTTTTGTTTATACAATCTAATTATTGTAAGATTAACTAACAATGAACTAAAACAAAATATATTAACTAATTAACATAAATTAATAAAATAAATTTTCATCCACGGTTTGAAAAAAAATATATTTCTTCTTTTGTTTGTAAGCAGACAGATTTTTAAATTTGTTTGAATAAAATTGCAACGAGAATGGCCACTTACAAAAAATAACCACGTTTTTTCAATTTTTTCCGGCAAAATTGATACAAGGACAAGACTATTTATTTTTGAATCATTGAGATTGTAGATGTTTTGTTCTAATGATTATCCGGTTTTGAATAACACAAATCGTAACAATTCAATACAAAAAGTATTGGCAGGCTAAGTAATTAGTACTTCCCAGTGATTACAATTGTACTTCAACAAGGCTAACAATCTGTTGCACAAATAGTTTGTCACTGATGGGCTCGATTTATGTTTTTGGTAATAAAAACAACTCTTAAATTAATCTCCAATTTTATACTATAACAGAAGGTGTACCAAACACAAATATTCAAACCAAAAGATTCAATTATAAAATAAAGTAGCAATTCAAACCTAGTTTCTTTAATTTAGAATCAACTATTTTGCCTTTAATTTAAATAAAGTCTAAAATAACTATATTTTCTATGTGAAGATGTAAGTTTTTCTTAGGAAAATATTGTAGAATAATTACTTAAAATGGGTTCCCTATACTTGAACCAATTTTCCCTTGCGCAGTCTGCAAAAATACATATGTAAATGGTCAACAGATTTTAGTTCTACAATGAAAACAATCATCAGCAACATATTTTATGAAATTAAATTTAAAAATAAGGACAAAATAAAACTCAGCAAGATACAGTCTTTAATTCGGTTTCATAAAATAAATAAATTTACAATGTCAACACAATTATATCTATTAAACAGTCTAATAATCAATAATGATAAAGAGAATAAAATATTTAATGCGAATTAATTGTTTTTGTTGATGAAGTAAACGTTGTTATTGTAATTATAGAACAATTTTAATGTAACATTAATCATGTTCAGATATAATTTAAAAAATCTACTAATTAAATGGATAACAAATCAGTAAATAGAAATAGCTTTCACTACAAAGCCATTAGCAGTGCCGTTGCAAATGGAACAAACAGGTTTACAAACACTAAAATAGAATTGAAGTTCTGAAATGAAACTGTGCAGAAATGAAAGACACTACTTGCTACTTGGTGTCTCAAAAATCATTACAATAAATCAAACGAGTTGTAGATAATTCGAAAACAACTTTTGTTGCAACTAAATGAGTTTTGAAAAATAAATTTAAACAAAAACCTATTTTTTGCAATAGACATTCAGAGTATCAAATATTTACTTAAGGCAATTTCGTCTAGAATTGAATATAAATGAATTTGCTCAATAAACCAGAGAACCAATGTTTGACAAGTAGGAAAAATATTTTTCAACAAAAAAAAATTGAATTATTTTGGATATATCAGGGCATCCATCAACCAGAGGTAACAAATAGTTACAGTAAAAGACAAAAACATCAATGACAGATTAATTGAACTTATAAAAAATAAAAAAATTGTGAAATAAAAAATCCTAAAATTTGTATTCACCTCTATGTAAGTTTATTAAAAACTATCATTTTTAGGAAAATAATCTATAGAAACTTGTTTATTTTATAAGCAATGTTATTATTCAAGAAAAAATTGTAAATTAGAGAAAAAAGAAAAAACTTTAACATTTACAGTCATCTCTTATAAAAAATAGTTAATTTGAGCTATAAAACATATTTTAAAGAAAATATAAAATATAGAATTTTTTTTATTTAAGCACAGTTATTATTCAGCTCATCATCTATAAACTTTGTTCAATAAAAAAAATGAAAAATTTTAACATTTGCCTTTACCTAAATTGTGAACGCGAGACGCCGACGACAACGGACTAACCCTCGCATGTTGATTGTAAGAGGGGATCCGTGGGTTGGATACCCTAATAAAAAATACGGCTTATTTCCACAAATTTTCATAAAAACTATAACTCAATAATTATAAGTTTTGCAAAATATTAAATTTTGGAACTTTTAACTGAAGGTTAATAAACAAAAAGCTTGAATGTTTACTTCAATATTTTGGATACAACTATTATGCCAACGACAAAGAACGGAAAAGTAGCACTTCAGTAGTACTTTGCCTCTGGCATGCACCAGCAAAAACTTATTCAATTTAATATTTTTCAAGTCATGAATCCAAATTATTTTGCCTCCATTTTAACACCAGAGAGTTATAGAACTGGATTTTCAATCACGACTAAAAATATTACATTTAAATTTATCAACCTTTATCAATCAAGATTGAAAATAGATTAAATGTGAATTTCAGAACAGTGGACTTTAATTAATAGTAATAAGAGATACACAATCTCAAATTGGCTTTGGCATTACTAAACACAAATTTATCCATGGTTTATACATTTTTGAGACAACATATTACCTATATAAAGAAATAAATGTCTATGAACTACAGGAGTGGTGAACTATTTTATGAAATTAGAAAATACAAAAGGTAAAGTTTTTTAAAAATAATTATTTTCAGTCATTTGAGTTGAACTAACCTGACATAAAAACTTAAACTTCAATTAAATTTTCACTGTACTTTAAGTACAAAACAAATTCTATCAACAATTTGAGCTAATTAACAAAAAATAAACAACATTTCACCATTAAATTCATAATTTTGATAAAAAAAAACCTCATGGGTGTTTTTTAGGAGAAAATGACAAAAGTGATTTTAAAAAAAATGAGCTGCAATAATGGAAGATATTTTTCAACTCGTCTCAATGGAGAATAATTGGATTATCCAAAAAATAATGTTTTAGCAGCCTTAACAAGATTGGTGAAAATTAAAACTATTAAAAAAACTGGATAAAATTTACTTTTATTTCACATGTTACAAAATAAGACGAGAAAACCAAGCCATGTTTTTTTGCTGCCAGGACTTATTGTCAATGTCAAACAGGCCAATGCTTTAGGCTTTCACATTTTCCACTCCAATAGTAATTCCTATGGAAAATGTGGCAAGTATAGCTCTAAAGCATTGCCCTGAATTGTCAAAGGAACTCAGTTGACGCTGTTTAAAACTCTTTCCTTTCTCACACCATTCGTTCAATGACAAGGAATACAAAAATGTAATTTTTAAAGAAAAATTTGTTGAATTAATGCAATTGTCATATTTTAATTTTACATTCATAGAAAATATATCATTCAATGCACGAGAGACCTTAAACCATCGTTCAGGTGTTTATTCCTAATCCTGGCTATGGATGGAAAGCACATTGTCTGCCAGTTCGTGAACTTTCAGCTACCAACCCTTTCCTACCGATGAAAAACCCGTGTTATGCATTTGGTACATCCAAACATAAATTCACTGTTGATAAAAAGTGAATTAATCACAACTTTGGTGAAACTGCTGAAAAAGTACTATAATGAGAAGCTCATAACAAAAAAATACCTTTAATACTATTAGTGTGACCATAATAAACAATACAAGCTTTGATACTATTAGTGAGGTTAAAATAAAAGTATTAACTTTAATAGTGTTAATGAGAAGGTTATAACGAATAACTTATTAAACATTTATGCAACTCTCCAAACAAAAACTTTAGCTAAGACTTATCACATAATAATGCTAGAAAAGCTCACTTTATGTTTCAGATATATCTTCGACGTTGAATAAAAAATTTTGATAAAAGAGGATCATAAAGTGGAGAAAATTGAATGTATTAATTATAATTAATTTATAAATACAAATAAAAATAAATAAAAAACAAAAAATTACAAAATAAAACTCCTATAAGATAGTTGATGAAACCAAGTTGTAATTTTACAACAACTAATACCTATGAAAGAAAAGGGTCATAAATAACAAAATTTTCAACTTTGAAAGTATTTTAAAACATCATTATTATGTTTGTGGATCTACCAGTTTCAAATTTCTACTTGAATAATCTTTATTCAAGGTTTCCTATGCACTTCCCATTAACATTAAAAAATGGCACAATCAACAAGCAGGAAAACTTCTTTGAAATTCATTAAGTTCAACAGTAAGTCTCTGACGTATCAAGAAGGTTGCAAGAGTCTCTGCTACCCTGTCCGGGACGTCTTCGTGCACTGCATGGCCACACTGGGGTAGCACCTGCATCTGAAACTTTCCTTGCATCTGGCCGACTGTGAGATCCGTGTCTAGTCTGTCAATTCCGGCCAGCAAAAGCATCTTTGCTGGAAAGCATGTCAAAAACTTGGCCGAGAGACCTTTGAACCATCCCGGCCAATATTGTTCTGTACATCCTAGATTAATTCTCCAAGTATATTTTGTGATCGGGAAATTTGAATTGCTTGGATGGGGTAAAGTATTTACATTGGGAGATGTCGGTGGTGACACAGCTTCGTTATTTTCATCTTCCTCTTCTATCGTGTCGGATCTGTCTACGCTATCTAATCTAACATTTTCTACAGCCTTGGCCAAATCCAATTTTTCCACATCCAGTGTTCCGCAGTTTCCACTTTCGGTACTCCTTATTTGACCAGGCATTGATACCCGGGCAGCATCCAGGTTCCGAGTCTGTCCCGATCGAACACAAAACTCTATTGCATTTTGAATAGAGTTGAAAGATTGAGGTCTCCCTCGAAGAAAACTTTGCATAGAGGATAGGGCATCCATTGCTGTTCCCTCGACTACATCTATGACGATGAGTCCTGCCAGGCCGGCAATGTATTGCTCGTGAGCAGCATGAACAGCAATAGCTCCGCCCATACTGTGACCAACTAGAACACAGGTGGGAGGATTGTTCCCATAAACTGCATCAACAACATCACCAACATCTTTTGCGAGTCTTTCTGCCGATAAGTCATTGTCATCCGTTGTCTTTGTTTCTCCATGACCTCGCTGATCAAATGCCATGACCTGACATTCAACCATTTCACTGATGCTTGCCTGTAAAAAAGTTTGTATTTACTGATTGAACATATGCTAATAAACTTTTTTTTACTAAATACCAAAATGAGAGGTGGAAATTTACTTCCTGTTCACCTCCAGTATCATATCTCAGGAAGAAGCCAATGGAGCCCAGATAAACAGCCACTTGAATTTAGTGCCTCCAGATTTCCAAAAGGAGATAAGTGAATGGAGCAGCCTCTGCTGGGAAGACTTAGATCAGAATAAAAAGATGTTATGTTGAATGGTCAGATTAGTTTTGTATAGGGATGTGTTTATGTCTGTGGAGTGTTCAGAGTATAGTTAATTATGCTCAAATGTTCCTGGAAAGTGTGCTTTCAATCGAATATACTTCTTTTGGATTTTGTTGTATAATTATGTTCTGTGTTTTTTTTTGTGATTATATTCTTTGTTATCTTGTTTTGGATATGTTTGTGAGTTTGGGTAGTTAAAAATTTGGAAGTAGTATTAGGCTGGTGTATTTTGTTCTGTCTGGTAAAGGGAGGTGCATTTATAAAGTGGCATGGGTAGTCTGGGTGTGTGATTGTGGTGAAGAATTGAGTTTCTTTCAGGATATGAGCTTTTATTGAAAAGATGTAGCCATAGACGACTGTCAATCTCAATGAGGTAAACAAACATATGCCAAAATCTGGATAACTAGCAATCCACGAACCGAAAGGTTCAAATGTGTCGCGATCATTCATTCAGTAACTTTAAAAAAATTATATCTCCACAATCAACCAGAGGACCACGATCACCAATGTCTCGCCAATACGAATTTTTTTTTATTTAAATATGAAAAATTTATTTGAGATACAAATAATAACTGTAAGTCAAAAAACAAAAAACTTGAAAGTTTTACTTAAATATGGAAAAAATGGCTTGATCTCCACAAAATATTTCATAAAAACTCTTATCTCAAAAATTATAAGTTTTTTTCAAAAAATGTTACTTGGGAACTTTTCATTTGAGATAAATGATAACTGTAGGTCAACAAACAAAAAACTTGAATGTTTTACTTCAACATTGTGGATACAACTACTACACCATTCGCAGCTCGAGAAAAAATGGTGTTTCAAAGTGAATAAAAACATCATTTAATCAAAAAATCACCTTACATAATTTCTATGTATACTTCATTTCTAATCCATTGAGACATAAATCAAAACAAAATAAGAAAAAAAATTATAGGTAATTTAATGAAAAATGTAGATGAAAAGTAATAAAATATCTATCAATATATTAAATCCTATAATAAAGCCTACATGAAATGAAATTTTAAAAGTATAGATGATATATAAGCATTCAGGTCATTGTCTAATGCCACCGCCGCCAATGATATCAGAATTGCTTCACTATGCAAGCTCGACAAAAATCCTATTTTATTGCTGAATTCCATAAATATGGATTTTCTTAAAAACATTACTCTTGATAGTATTGGTTAAATGGTCATAATAAACAAATTTTGTTCAACAAAATGTTCTGTAACTAAATAAAATTTTTATATGTTTGCTAAAAAAAAGTAATTAAAAAATGCATTTTTTTGGCTGTAACTCTGACGATTGTAATAGGGTATCATTGGATGGATACCCTAGAAACTTGAAAGTTTTAATTGAATATTTTAAATACAATTACCACAGAAACAGAAAATTAACAACTTAATCGAGCTTCTCCTTTGGCATGCTTAAGTCAGTGAGTGTCAGTAAAAATGACAAAGTAAGAACCAATTGTCCAGAAAAATATTGCAATAGGATAGATATAAATATTAAAAAAAAATAGTTATGCCTAAACCCCCATGCGGGTAAAATGTCAAGCAATTATATATTTTTCTAATGTACATGTTTTGCAACAACAGGGCCAAGAAATCCAACTTTATTTGCACTCACATACCGCAAACAATGACCAAGTCAGGGCCGAATATCCTCCTCCATGCAGCAACAGTAACATAGGCCCAGTTGTGCCTCTTTTGTACACCTTGAACTGGTCTCCATTTGTGGTGGTGACTAAACTGCTGTGGTCCCAGTATTGCTTCCAGCAGACAGGTGTGTAGTCTCGTATGCGGTTGCTTCTGGCAGCTCTGCCATGAATACTGAAAAAAATTATGGTTATAAAATATAGACCAATTTAAAAGAAAATTCTCACAAAAACAACTGGATAAAAATATAGACCCATTTAAAAGAAAATTCTTACAAAATCAACTTGATAAAATTTGAAAAAATTTAAAAGTTATTATCATTTATATACATGAGGTTACCGTGCACATATCTTTAACCCTTTAACACCAGATGGCACACATATATACCAGTTGCATTTTACCCTTGCAACACAGAGTTTTTTATCTCAGGGTATTGGGAATTTCTCAGTTTAATTGACAAAAATGTATAGGAGTTAAAATAAATGTAATACAACAATATTAGTAAATTATTTCAATTTTTTAGTAAAAATAAAGATTTACTTATAATTTTAGAACAAATGGCAAAACATTTCAATCATATTGCTATAAAAAAAAATAATGTATGAAACATAAAGAAGTCTAATGGATAAGTATAAAGGTTTACTTAATTAATATTTTCAAGATGGAATGGGATAAAACACTTCAAGCATATTGGTATGTCACATTCCATGCACAGAACTGTCCTCCTGTTGTTCTTTTTCCCTTTCTCGGTGCAGCATTAGCATCTACTTGTCTCTCCTATGATAGGAAGTTGTCTACCACGACTTGGACTTGAAACATTTGACCTCTTTCTTTTTTATACTATGACAACTGACAAAAATATAAGCAAACTGGTACATTTTTAAGCCATTTGTAAATTAAAAACTTTTGCTGGCACACATGGTTACCAGCCAGGTTTAAGGAATCTGATTAAGAAATATACTCCGGGGTGAAAGGGTTAAATAAAGATGAAACATTGGTTAAAATAACATTTTAATTTTCTTTGGTGGTTCCATTTAGTTTTTTTTGCTTTGTTTTGAATAGGGGAAGGCAAATATTAGTTTTTTGTTTTGATTTCATATAATTTGTTAAATGGAATAAGAATCATTTGAATAATAAGGATTCATTTTGTTGTAAGGGATACGGTTTTCAACACTTTAACCATTTGATGTAACACCGGTGATACAACTTATTCAACACAAATAATGCAGATAAAGTTAGAAAATATCTGTTCAAACACTTATTACATTTCTTTCATTAAATGGATTGTTGTGTAGTAAATTTATTTGGATTTAACAAGCTTTTGTGAATATATGAAGAGTTCACAATTTTGAGATATAGTTGTATTTTTATTTTTATGGAATTAATACTATGAAAAACTAGCAAAGAATAAAGAACATACGATAGTAAACATATTTTAGGATTGTGGATATGTCAAGGCGCAGAAAAAAATTACAATCTCATGCCCAGGACCTTTCACCTTGCAGGGCGATGTGCTGGCCACAGCATGAGATTGCTTTGACATATGCACAATCCTAAAATATGTTCTTTATTCTTTGTATTTAATACCTGTCGCTTGCTTATAATTATGAAAAACTTCTTAAGGGGTCAATATTTAGGTGTTTTATCTTATGCTGCTTACTCAATTTCCAATTGCTATGACTGTTTGGCTCAGCATTTTTTTTGGCAATATAAAGCTAGTACCATAAGTACATTTCTACATAGGAAATATATTTTTCCTAAAGCTTTTGATGTGCTTTTAGAATATGAAAGTTAAAGTTGACGGAAAATAAGTTTCAATCACTAAAAGGGTTTGAAAGTTTCAGCCTCTCAAACTCAAGAAACCAAAAACCTATTTTATGGGTTATTAAATTAAATTATTATTAATTAAGCTATTTATTTCATAATTCTTGTATTATGAAATAAAATTTGGTGATTTCAGAAATAAAAAAAAATAAAAAAAATAAATTTCATAAGTTTTACATTTTCGACATCCATTACTTTTGTTCAAATGCGTTTATTGCTGCTGACAAATTCAATAGTTGTGACATTGTCATACAGTATCCAAGGCATCTTCACTTTCACTCCGTGCAGTGACACAAATGCCTACAAAAATATATGGCTAAATTTTACTTAATCAAATCTAGCATCTTTAACAAGAAAGTACTATCAATTTAGGGAGGTTTTTAGTACTTCAATGTTAGGTTAGGTCAGGAAGGCAATGTGCCTTCAGAAGGTCCAAGAAATTTTGATAAATTCAGTCCTTTAGCATAGCAGGTGAATTAAATAAATTTAATTATTTAATGTTAAATAAGTGTCCAATGCATTAATTGTTTGATACACTTATTAGACTGTAGATTTTCATGAAAAGTTATTTATAAGGAAATTTTTATACTCAACTGAAGAAAAATAAACTACATTAAATATATTTTTCACAAAATGAGTCCTTTAGCGTTATTTTTTACAAAAATTCTGAGAGTTCTTTAATTGATTGATCTTATTTGGCACATCGAGGTAAGGTAAGGTACTATTTCACAAAATAAGTGAAATCACACTCACCAATCCGCCTGCTAGATAACTTAATATCTCTCAGCTGGGTGTCCTCCAAAAGGCACTCCATCCATCTCTATTTCCTGGATTGTTGTTCCTCGCTTTTCCATCTCTACCACAACCCCATCAATCCATCTCTTTCGAGGCCTCCCCACAAGTCTTTTCCCTTGGGGTTTCCATACTAGATTTTTTTTTGGCAAGCCTCGTTTCGGCCATTCTCATGACATGGCCATACCATCTTAATTTGGAACCCTCTATTTGATCAATGTTTTTCATGTTTAGTACTTTTTGGTGAAAGTTTACAAAGAATGACATGTCGCGTCACACATTGTATGAAAACTGCAGTATTTAAGGAATGTTTAGCATTATCATGACTCACCAAGCAAAACCTATCCTGACTACTCCTCGGTTTCGGTGGCCCAAAACACATATTAGAACCAATACACCAATTAAAACAATACAGCTGGTACACTTGTCGGTAATATTAAGGATAGTTCTGTAATCGAAAAAAAGCTGTATAAACAGAAACTCGCGAGACTCAAGCACCTACAGATGTTTTATCGTTAAATTATATGGCAACTAAATTTTTTTCACCCTACAATTAAAATTAACCGTATTTTCTTCACACTTTGCTCATTCTCTTTTTATTTTTATGCTATTTCATATGTTTAACCATGTGTTCTTCATATTTTGCTCGTTCTTTCTTCACTTTTATGTTGCATTTTACGTTTAACCGAGTTTTCTTCACATTTCACTTACTCTCTTGCCATTTTTTTATGTTATTTTATACATTTAACCATGTTTGCTTCTGATTTTGTGACGTCATATTTTCAAATAAGACTTAGGCAAAATAAACTAGTATTCAAGATAACTTTATACATAGTTTTGCCCCTAAACAAAATCCACAACAAGTAAACCTTAGCATTAGCATGACCTACAAAAAATAACCTGACTTTGCTTCTTAAATGGTGTTTGTTGGCCACCAAAAACCATTTGAGGAGCAAAGTCAGGTTAGGTTTTGTTTGGTACGTCACAATAATGCTTAAGTTTACTTGAATACTGGTTTATTTAGCAAAGTCCTATTTGAAAATATGACGTCACATAATTAGAAGCAAACACGGTCTAATGTATGAAATGACATGAAAAATGGCAAGAGAGTAGCTGAGATAAGAATAAAATATGGTTAAATGTAAGCTACAAAATAAAAAAAAAATTAAACAAAATGCGAAGAAAACACGGTTAAATGCAAGATATAACATAACAGGGTGCTGATTTTCAATGCAAAATACAACATA
>JARUHE010326826.1:0-11114 GCA_031471125.1 Archaeomysis grebnitzkii | reverse complement strand
TAAAAAAACGTGTCTACAATACTATATATATATATATATATATATATATATATATATATAAATATGTAATATAAGATCTTACTAAACATTTAGCAATATTCACGTTTTTCGTATGCATCTCAACATCTGCCTTATATAAAGTAGGTATACATTCTCTTCACAAAATGTCGTATTTCTCTTTTAATAATATTTCAATAGTGAAATGAAAACTAAACTAAAGCAAAAACGTTTCACCAATGCATGTCTATTTTTTATATTTTTTTATTTTATTTATTTATTTATTTTATTTATATTTTTTTACATTCTTTTTTTATTTATATTTTTTATTTTTATTTATTTTTTATTTTCATTTTTTTTATTTGTGTTTATATTTATTTATATTTATATTTCTATTTATTTACGTATTTTCCCTTTTTGAGGTCACTTTATTTTTTTGTTTTTTTGTTTTATTAAAATATTTTAATTCTTGTATTTATTTTTGTTCAATTTGGAAGTGTTATTTACAACAACAAAAAGTGTTTTTATACTAATAGTTTGACAGTATAATGATATAATATACTAAAATAGTATAACATAATATAATATACTACTAATATACTTTGATATAACATAATATAGTATAGTAATATTATCTTATAACTAAAAAAATCACAAATAAAGGGAAAAAAGGAAATTTTAAATATATAAATGAAAAAAGAAATATAAAAGAAAATTTTCTTTTATCTATTGTTGAAGAAAAACCAATATTTAATTTAGGAAAAAATGTGTTTAAGTGTAATGAAAACAATTCCGCGACAAATTACATTTTATTGTTCTTTTAACATAACAAACTTTCAAATATTTTTTTGTAAATGTTTAATAAAAATTTTATTTTGTTGAAAGTCAGATTATTAATTTGTGATTATTAAAAACGACTTTTAGGAATTTTCATTCTCATTCCATCACACATGTTATCTTCTTCAAATACCATTTTTCCACATTTTGTATATATCATTTGTTTGGCAGACACAAAATAAGTTTTTTATCTAGTTATCTCAGCTGCTCAGACCTGACTCCACAAACTACGTAGCAATAACATATCATAACATTGTAAAATTCTTCATCATTGGTTCATTTGAATTTAAATTGCATTGGGATGACATATGAAACTTGTTTTTATAGGTTGAAGAACGAACTCTGGAATTTCTAAGCTAACAATTTGCATTGGTTTAGCTCACCTTTGATAAAAATAAAAAAAAACATATTTTTTAAAAATAATCAATTCAAACAATGTGAGCTCGAAAATATACCAAAAGTTATTTCGAAGGTTTAGATGCGCTATGATGGAGGAACATTTCTTCCTATACAACCTATAGAGCAGCAGTACAGAGTATTTCAGATAAGTTTGGAAGTTTTGGAAGTTTATTGGAAAAAAGTAATGACATATTCAATCTGTCCGCCGTCGGCAATTATGTCAACCTCCACACACTGCGAGGTTCATCTCTGGCGTCTCGTGACGGGCGACCTCACTGCTTACCAAGGCTTTCTTTGGTGGTTGTGTCCCCAACACAATGCTCTGCTTTGATTTATTTCCAAGGAAAACATTATGTTAGTCTCAGATTAGACAATAATAATGCAAAGAGTTTATAGAGCGCTTTTCAGCTGTACTTAACAGCTCACAAAGCGTTTAGCTTGTCACTTTCATAATCATTATCCACATACGTACCATAAGGACATGCAGTCGACATATGGAGCTCTTTTTCAGGCCGGGGTAAGTTTATCATATACTATTTTAAGAGAATACAGCCATGCTCAAATACCCACTCGCCAACCATCTTTTTTTTATAAGATGTAATCTTCAAATGCAGTTCTGGTCTTTATCCACGGGATTGTTTTGGCCTCCAGGACGTTGAAATATTGGTGTTAACTTTCTTGCAGTCAACTACGACGAAATTGGTAATAAAGACGTTACCCTCACTTAAAGACACGTAGAAGGACATAACCTTGATCGACCTAGCTTCGACGCTTTTTTTGAAGAAAGCCAGAAAACATTTTGTCAATATTTGATTGTTTTTTTTTAAATAAATGTTGCAATGTGGCCAGCACGACGAAGTTCACAGATAGCCGAACATTCAACTTGCGAGATGTAAATTGGAGAAACAGTTTACAGCTGGTTAGGGTCTGTTGACAATTCGTACGTGATTAGAGTTACTAAATCCTTTGGAAACTTATACGAAATTAACTAGCAGGCCCTATTCATGACTAAACAATTTTGAACATATTTTACGTTATTTATCAACGTATAGTACTATAATACTACCTTATAATATTATTATAAAAGTGTTCTATATATAATAATAGTTACTAAGTGTAAATAAAACTGAAAAGTTCTCTACAGTGATTAAACCTTAGGGGTAATCATCGTGTAATATAGTTTGTGTTAGCTACAAATATAAATAAACGATTTTATAAGCAAATAAAGAAACCTTTTATTGTTTTCAGCTCATTAACATCACAAATACATTTTCCATCCTATGATATATTTTCTTTTACAGTGTTTGTAGTTTTTTCTTTGTCGGTCGTAATGTGGTAGATAAAACATTATTTTTGGTTTATTTAAATTTTGTTTTATCTCGTTATTGGCCTTCCTGTTGTAATTAATTGTTACAATAAAGACTGAAAATATTAAATTTACCTTTAAAACAATCTTCAATGTATGAAAAACATTATCGTTTAGCATAATTAGATGAAAGCTTATCAAGCTATCTTCATTATAAACTTGTTTAATTGTTGAAAACATTATTATATCTTAGATTAAATACGTTTCATTATTAAGATTCGCTTTCTTCCTTATATTATTATTGAAATTGTTTACTGTTAATGATATTTCCATTGTTATTATTGTTATTCTCATTCTTCCTATATAAATATATATTATATTATTATTATTATTGCATTTATTTATTATTATTAACAACAGTAACGTTGCTATTATTATTATTATTCTCATTATTATTAGAATGATTCATTATTGTTATACCAATCATCAATAACAATATTATAGTTTATAGTTTTACTTCATTAACAATTGATACTTATACTACATTCAAAGTGAAACTGAAATCGTACCTTTTTAATGCATAAGTTTTAATCTGTCTTACTATGATATCCTTGTAAAGCGCTCATGAGTATTATATAGTTGGGCGCTATATAAAAGCCACTAATTATTATTATATTATTGTTATGTGCCACCAATTTTAAAAGAAATATTCATAAATCCTTAACCATTTATTTAACCCCTAATTAGTGGGGAATACAAATTTTTTAGAATATCAAAATGTATATAAGTTAGAATTGTTAAAATTATTCGACGAGTGAAGTTCTGAAAGGTGCCTCCGATTTGGAAAAAATTGCGATTTACGCCCTGTTTCGAAATCAATCTATAAATAAACAATCTCCTAAAAATCCCCAACAATTATTACAAACCGTGCTTGCTATTGTATTGATAGCATACACATATAAATATTTTGGATATCTAAAAAAACACAAGTAAATGCTACTCATTAAAGCATTAAAAGCTGTGTGCTAAAATATTCTAAAATTGTATAACTTTTAATAAAGTTCCATATATTAATATATTAACACTTTTCTTTCATTTGCTTCCAACAAAATCATCTTGAACATTCAAAACAATTGTTTAGTTAATCATTAATTTGATGATAAGTTGGCTAAGTCTAAGAATTTCTAAGGTGTCTATTATTTAAAAAGTATTAATTTTTGGAAAAAAAAAGTTCTTCAGGCTATTAACCTTAAAACCTCCTATTCCTTCATTTGTTTTAAATAAACTTTTCTCTAAACCTTCAAAAGAAATTTCAGTTAACCATGCATGAATTTCAACTTTCTTATAAAATATATATTTTAATAAATAGTGACTTCACAAAAAACATTCTTGTTGACACCAGTGTAGAAAGTTATGCTCTCAGTTTTCATTCAAACAAACTTGTCTGTAATTTTTTTTTATTATTTTGAAAAAATGACAAGTTATCCACCGCCCCAATACCAACAATCAAAGGTACTTTATAGAAGCTGTTTTTTTCAAACACAACTTACTAATGCATTGGACAAACATATCAAATTAAGTTCCAAAAAAATCCTATACCTCAAATAAGAATAGATATGTATCACTATTGAAAACTATATCTTGAATATGTATCTCAAATAAATATCTTTCTATGAAACCAAGGTTGACATGTGATAGATAGCTAAAGCGTCGTTAACTGTATACTCTTTGTTTACCTGTTGCCATGGCAACTAAAAAACAAGGAATTAGGCTTGAAAACAACCGTTGTCTTATGGAACGAAATCGTCCCTACAGGAACGAATGGTGAGTCTGCAGATCAGGAACATCGAAAGATTCATCAAAAACGAATTTGAAAATTTCCTTCCAAGTGAACTGAAATTTCTGTCAAAAATGATTTATTTAAAAGAGAATTATTTTCTCTTTAGTCTGAAGGGACGAATTTGTCCCATAAAAAAATACATTCAATGCTAACTTTAACGTATTTTAATTCTTATTAAAATAATTAATCAGATATCAAAGAAAACCAAAATAATTAGGTCAAGTAATTGTTATCTCCGAACTGAAAAATAATTTACACACTGCATTACCATTGAATTAAGAATCGACTTAACAAAATTGAAACTAAATAATGAATCAGAGTTTATGATATGAACGAAGTTTTTCTTGCTCTTAAATAATTAGACGTCCATTTTGTATTTTAATTATTTATGTTCAATGAAGTAATGTTTTCACTTCATGAACCTTTGCAATGAATCTTCTGTTTATATCTTTGACAATTACTTATGCATGAAGTTCTCAAATTATTATTTAATTAAAAATAATATTCAAATATAAAGTTAATGATTATTTCAGTTTACTAATTAACAACTAATGTAACATTATCCCCATAAATTAATACAATAATCGATTCTAAACAAAAAATATGTGTAAGCAGGGTAGGGTTGCTATGTGAAAAGTGTAAATGATATAATAATGCAACACATACACGAGCTATATATGACGTGTACTAATGTCTTAATAATACTAACTAATAATAAAAATACACATAATGTTTGAAATTATAATATCAATACAAATAATGCTTAAAATGATAATAACAAATATTTTATTTTCTTAGACTGTTTTTATATTGTACAACATAAGAAGCCTACAATATTGCAATAGTACACAACTGGCTAACTAAGTTATACACTTACAATATGCACGATATAAATCATAAAAAATAGCATTAATAATATGTGTCGTATATATACATGATACAAATAGTGAAACAACTTTACAAAATAAACTTTATTTGAAAAAAATCACAAGAGCACCGTGACCGATTAGCGAGAGGATCGTTGGTCAAGCTTCATGTCCTGCAATATTGATAAATTAATGACTTGTAAAAATCAACTTGACATAACTTAACATAATTCAACATAACATAAAATTAAGTCAATTTCCTTTTTAAAGGACATAATTTAACTTTAGACTTGACTAAAGGTGTTTAATAAATTTAAATCAAAATTTATAAATAAATCATAATGGAATAAAGGACAGCCACCTTTGGCGGATAACCATACCTTCATTTTTGAGGAGTGAGAGTTTCCACCGAGATGAACAAGAAGGCTTGAAGGACTTGGGGTGGCAGGATTGGATTCTTAAAACATCTTCATAATGGCTTTAAACATTTTTGACGTCGCATAAAATGACGGCGTGGGCAGCGTGGACCATGTTGACGGCGTAGACAATGTTGACAGCGTAGATAACGTTGACGGCGTACCCAATTGTCAATTTTGTAAACGAATTTCGGAAGTGAATGATGCTGGAAAACTTATTAGTCAGTACACTTTGCCCTTTTTTATATTTGTTTGGTCTTGGTATTGTACGGTTATTCCCTTTGGTGGTGTCTTTAATATTTCAATTTAAATCAGTCAAATACCAAACCGAAAATCTAACCACATAAACGTATATAAATAACTAATTGCTGTGCAGGCTCAACCTTGGTAGGAAGTTTAAAAGAAGACTCGTACTATTCAAAAGTTTTTTATTGTCACGTAAGGTTTCTGTAAACAGAACAAGATAAAAAGCACAATATTTACATAACAAAAACACAACCAATTTATGACATTAATCATAAAAAAAAGTACAGCGTTGAAAATAATAACTCAAAACAAGTATTTAAGTTAAAACAATCATTCATGAGTTTGCAATTGACCAAATTTCGAATTTTATAGTTCAAAAGATGCTCACAAATTTTATCTCCATGATTATGTAGGTTTCTCTTTATTTGGTTGAGATATAAAAAGATATAGATTTTTAAAAGGGTAATTCAAGACAAAAAACCTCACACACCAATATTATGTACACGGACTACCGTCCGTGTACGATAATAATTAACAGTTAAATATAAAAATAAAGATTAAAAATTTATAACTATATTTTAAACATAAAATTCAAATTTTATACTTGGAAGCTTGCATAAGAAAAGTTATGTAAATAATAAAATTGTAAATTTAAAAATAAATACAAAAACTGTCATAAAAAATATCCTATATAAAATATGAAATAAAATAAATGTAATTTGGATGGAAGAAAAAATAAAACATTATTAATGAGATTTATTTTGGTGGCGTTTTTTATTAGCGGAAATAAATTCAAAATTCCCTTTAATTACTCTAATGCAACCAAACAATAAATCCGTAAAACATTTTTTATTTGGGAAAAGATGTTAAAAATATGGATGTTTTGAGAGTGTTTACAAATGTTTTATATGTAAAACCTATTATTGTTGTTTTTCTGAAGTTTTTTATTATTATTATTATTTTATTTATTATTTTTATAGTTATTCTTTTTGTAAATGGTTGAGGGGTACCGAATTTTTTTTATATTGCTCCATTTTTCTGTTGTATAGCTTAACTATTTATGATGTGTAATTAAGTATGAACTTTTCATCTTAAATGTTATTCTATAATATCAAAATAGCTCTAAGAAATGCTATAAACATTATATATATATATATATATATATATATATTTATATATTTCAACATCTCGCCCTTCAAGTGTACCTCACCTTCATATATACATTATATAAGACACTTGACGAGAACATAAATATACTTTTTTATTAGAAATTATAACTGAATTACATAGTAAACTAAATATATTATTTATTTTTGTAATTTAATTATATTATATAGACATCTGATTGAATTTAAATTTAAAAATTGTATATACTTATAAATATATAAATATATATGTGTAAGGAAAATGGCTTCACCTGTACCAATACAAAAGTTTTATAATTAGGTAACAAAAGATAAATTAATTACATTTAGATCATATTATTTTAGCGAATGGACATATGTAGCATATACATCTATTTTTAAATGAATTTGTTTGTTAATTCAGCTTAAAAAAATAATGTACTTGATGTACACCTGAGTAGCCAAATGTACCCGGAGGCCACTTTTCCACTATGAAAGTACACATGAAGGCCAAAATGTTGGTATATATAAATATATATATATCATTATGTTTGATCTTATAGTTACTTGTAAATTAATTGGTAAGAATGTTGAATTAATTGGGGATAATAAAATTGTGAAATGATAATTTGTGAAAAATTTAATTTAATAGCCACATAAAGAAGTCCTTCAGAGCCTTGAAGGACTCTTCGTTTCTAATAAGAAATAATTAAAAGGTTCTTCGTAAAATAAGTTTCGATTAAGGACGATTACTTTTAACTCAGAGATCGAATGAAAATCTTGGAAACTCTCATAAATCCAGATCTATATTAAGAAAAGTCGTCGACTCAATTCAAGAAAAGATTCCAAGACCCTTAAAGCATTAGAGATAGTTGACTTAAGGGCTTTTATACATTGCCGTTTACATTGAAAACAACTTTTATATTCTTCCTACATGCAAGTTCATTGGAATTAATACATTGGAATTCGAAACAGAAACAGTTTTTTCATAAAACTTGCATACAATTATATCAAACTTAATTCATTGCAAACCTGTTTGTCCTCCAAAACTAGACAATGCAAACGAGATTATTGTAAATAAGAAAACGTATTGCGGGTGATAGACACTCGAATGTAAGTTTGAATAAAAGAGCATCGTAATCATTACGAACTAACTTTTAAGTCATTAGTATTTCCTGGAAAAGACCATTCTAATAATTTTATTTTGAAACCTAAACAAGTTTTTACACATAATTACTAAATTCAATTTAGTTCATAAGTCATTACTGTCCCGGTTTCACTATTTGTGTTTGGGGGATACATCTGCCCTCTATTAGAAGGATTATTTAAAGAAGGCCTACCATATATCTTAATTTTATAGAACCAATTAGTCAAGTTTTAATGGGTTAATAAAGAAAACACAAGATTATTAACATGCATGTTAGAGTATGCATATCACTCTATAAATTGTTGGTCGTTTGAACCATATATAAGAAAATAGAGTAAAGTTTCATTCCAAATAAATACAATTTGGAACGTTAACAATATAGGATTTTTCTCTATTGAATAGTTATAAACAGTATGCTCCTGATGACCCGCCGATTACAAGCAGATAATATTTTCAGTACTACTTTACTTTAATGCGTTTTAGCCGTGGAATTACTTGACTATATATTAAATTATTAATACAATTAAAGCCAAGTGAAATATTTTGTTTTGAATGTTACTAATACAAACTTATTCCGATGTCAATTATGCCAATGCATTAAAATTCACTTCATGAGTAAATTCAGTCTCATTTTAATTATTTTGAAGTTTCTTTCAGTTTTAATCGTTGAATTATTATAATTTGATAGCTCGAATTATATGTTTAGTTGTTGTTGATGTTTCATGTAGTTTTCATTTTATTTTGTAATGTTATTTTTTGTTCCTAAAATTTTAGATAGAGTTCATGACTATACTATTGATGGCATTTTTTTTTCATTTTTATTGTTTATTGAATATATGATTCACTTGCGCTTTTGAAAATGTTACATACATATTGTAAAATGTTCTTTTTTGGGTATGTATAATTTTTTTGTAGCTTAAAATTGTATCATCCGGCAAAAAATTATCATTTGTGGGTTATGTCTAATGCTCATATAACTTCGGCCCGTCTCAAAGTTATGTAAAAATCAAAGCACTATATTGCTAAGTCGTTCTACTCTGTTAATGCCTAAGCATATACATGCTTCATTTGCAAACAAACAAAATCAATACTAATTTATCAAATGGTTCAAATTTCTAATTACAATGTGATAATGAACGGGTAGGTTAACAGGCGATAAACTATATTTTAATTAAAAAACACTTTTTTCTTACATATAATACTAATACAAGCTATTGGTAAAAACAAACCTAATTTAAAAACAATTGTGAATGATTAACTGTAAACTTCACATCCTAAATAACAAGCATAGTTTCATTTTATGTTCTTTTAATCACAAACAAAAACATTGATAAAAGAAGAATAGTCAAGAATAGCCCTGAAAATAGCATGTTCATGATATGCAATTACAAAAAAAAACTGTTATCGAAAATAGAATTCGCGAAATAAAACTAAAAAACGTCATGTCGTAAAATGCTGAACAGGTTAACCAGAATATATATCGATGAAATTACATGACAAACACATCTGTAAAACTGCGTGAACAGTCCAACAATTCCATTGTATTTTTATTTCAATCGAGTGAGACGTTAAATTTAACTCAGTCGAAACTTTCCGTTTCGCTGTTGCTGGCATTCATCCTCATTAACCGAACTGTGCATCCAAACAAGGTTTTGCCTTTTTTCTTGCAAATTCCAATTTCGACTGAGAGTTTAAACTATTTATTTTTTGCTCTCACTTAATTGTAATGTGAGTGGTCTTATTTCCTCGGCTGGTAATTTTTTTTTATATTGTATCATACATACGTACACCCAACGGGCATTTTAATGTTGTCACAACGTTATTTAAAAATCTTATAGCATTTATAAAACGTTCTATTTCGCAAAACCTTTTCCATTGGAATTATTATTGAAGCTAACGTTGTATCAACATATGATAATGTTATTTAAACGTGGTAACAACTTTCCGTATAAGTTTTACTTTAATAGACTTTGGTCCAACGTTATATGATCATTTTTAAAACAACGTTCTTTAAACTATCCATTGGTTTAACGATTCTGAAACGTATGTTTATAACTATACCACAAAAAACCTGTACTCAATATTTCATTACCGCTGTTTATGTAGCCAAAGTTCAATAACGTTTACATTACGTCATCATATGTTTATAGAACGTTGGCTTCAATAACTTCTCAAATGACAAAGGTTGTGCAAAATTCAATGTTTTTTTGGTTTGTTGCCAACAAACCTCAGTTCAACTCTCATTCAATGGTTGAAACGACGTTGCCTACTGGACAATGTTAAGGACAAACACTAAGCAATAATAATATTAAATAATGCTAAGGACAAGCAATACATGATAATGCTAAATAATAAATCAATACTTTATCCTCCACTTGAACAGTTATGATCACATAAATTTGAGCGTTCAGACTAGATCGTAGAGAATAATTACCATATGTGCAAATCCATATTTGTGTGACAATAACTGTACAATCAATATTAATTGAAATTGATTATCATTTTTAAATAAATACATAAAATATAAACAAAATAAGAAACAAATTAGTTTTATTTATAAAAATTGAAACTATTTATAAACGTTTAACAGCCACACCAAAACTCAATAAAAGTGTTTCAGAAAACGTGAATAAGGATAAACAAGTAAATACGAACAAATGTATTTGTTTATTGCAAAGAACTTAACAATGATTGATGAATCCCAAATTATAATGACAATCCAAACTCTTTCGTATTAACTTGTCTGTTTGTTATCAAGACCGTTTTATTTCCTCGCTTTATCTTTTGTTTATTTATCCAAGATAAAGAAATACAGTCCAATAGTTCCTTTATGGACCCACGATGTCATTATGATTAAACACTGTTGGCTAATTTTCAACCAAGGTTATACAGTATATACAAATTCATACATATTTATATATATATATATATGCATA
>JARUHE010326815.1:0-11114 GCA_031471125.1 Archaeomysis grebnitzkii | reverse complement strand
TGATCAACTTTTTTGATCGTAGATCAACTATTTTAACATTGATTGAACGACAAGAAAATTAATCCCGTATCAAGAAAAGATGAGTCGAAAACGTTTTCGTGTAACTAAGGTTTCGATATGAAAGGCCTGTAGTAGAGTCAGCGTTGCCTATACCAACACAAACCAAATTTGTAATCAAAATTCGGTGGTCTAAAGCATCGAACATCTTTATATAATCAAAATAGATCACCTCCACCGAACAACCCACATCAAAAGAATCAATCACATAAAGGGAACAACGGAGCAATTGTTCTTCAAAAGATCTACCTCACCACAATCCATACTGAAAAGAGAAGCAAAACCCAACCCGAAACCTGATGGCCAAATGGAGCTCCTCAATAAGCACGGACAAGAAAGTCCTAACTTGCCATACAAACCCATTCCTTCACCCAGACATTCTCATCAAAAAGATTTCCAACCCTGGCCTACCAATGTTTTTACTGCGCAGGCAACCATGCAGTCGCATCTTAAACCGTGGTCTACCAATGTTTTTACTGCTCAGGCAACCATGCAGTCGCATCTCAAATCGTGGCCTACCAATGTTTTTACTGCGCAGGCAACCATGCAGTCGCATCTCAAACCGTGGCCTACCAATGTTTTTACTGCGCAGGCAACCATGCAGTCGCATCTCAAACCGTGGTCTACTAATTTTTTTTACTGCGCAGGCAACCATGCAGTCGCATCTCAAACCGTGGCCTACCAGTGTTTTTACTGCACAGGCAACCATGCAGTCGCATCTCAAACCCACTGACCGAGTTCAAAACAGCCAACTTATAATTCAACCACGGCTCTCTAAATCTCAACCAAACATATACAGATTCTGCTAAAGGACGCCCATACAATGAACGAATTTGCCTACAATCTAACCATGAAGCCCATTGTTGTCACCGCCAAACCAATCACGGGTAAAGGTATCCACAATCAAATAAGGAATAAAGAAGGTAATCAAAGTCGACATCCAAATGACCACAGCTAGGATAAGAAGCCAAATTCAGCGCGGTCGATGCTTTGCCATAATTATTGTCCATTTTTTAGTACAAAAAGTAATAGGATAAACTTTTTATTTGTCCCCCTACTGATAGTTTGCCCCTCCCGCAGGTAAATAATATTTAATAAAAATTTGTTATGAAAATTAATTTGAAGAAAAGTTCCAATACAATTAAATACATTTTCCTTCGTGAGAAAACAATAAAGTAATATGCGAATTACCATTTTTGATTATGGAATGAAATCTAAGAACCAAATAAAAATGTCGTGAAGTATTTTTATATGAAACCTTCGTATATCAGCCAAGCTAGAAAGTGTACGGACAAAGAATCGGCACACGTGTTTTCCCATATAATTAAATTTAATTCTATGGTTTTCCATCTAGCAAAATATGTTTTGCTAGCTAACGTACGTACATTAATAAATATTTTCAAACGTGGACGATTAATTTGGTTACGGTCGGATAAAGATGCGGATTCGTATTTGTCTAGTCAATCCACAGATTTATATTGAGCTAGTTAATGCGTGCATCCGTACTTCGTCGACAGGAGTAAAAATGTTTACTTGACTGTTATTTTTATGAATACCATGCTTTCATCCCAAGGTTAGTAATTTATTGATAGTTGTTTTATTTTAAAATAACTTTGCAATTAAGTGAAATATTTTATTTTTGTTTAATTGAAACTTAAATACGATCAAAAACGAACGTACACTTTAAAATATAAAAAATCGAACGACTGATTCAATTTTACCACGATCAAGGAGGTACAGATGCGTAAACCAGCTCGATATGCATCTGTGGATCGACGCATCCGTAGTTTTGACTAGACAAATAACCATCCGCATCGGCATCCGACTGTAACCAATATCCATGTTAACATACTTCAATTTCCATGAGTGGTTACGATCGGATGCAGATGCGAAGCGTATTTGTTTAGTCAAAACTACAGATGTGTTGCGCATCCGTGAATCGTTCATTATGTGGTATAAACTTTATCAGTGACGATGGTTTTTATGCAACCATGCGTTCATCCCAAGGTTAATTATTTAGTTATAGTTGTTTTGTTCCAAAATAACTTTGTAATTATGTGAAATATATTTATTTTTTATGAAATAAAAACTTAAATACGATCACTTTAAAATAGAAAAAATCCAATTACTGACAAAGTTTATACCACACAGTAAATGAGGCACGGATGCGTAACGCATCTGTAAATCGACGAATCTATAGTTTTAACTAGACAAATACGCATCCGCTTCTGCATCCGACCGTAACCAATTAACAAAATAAAGGGAAACCTTTATGGAAAGCAGAAAGGTAATGTTATAATAACATTTTTATTTAAAACTGACGGTATTTAGTACAGTGTCGCTAATTTTCTGATTACCTTAAAGGAGAATGCCAAAATTTGGAAATAAAGTGGGCGGAGCCTACATAGATAAATGTTCGCAGCTCTGCCAGATCTTGAACCCCTGCTTTGTTTAACTAGAGTTAATACAACTAATTATATCGTGTATGTATGCATGTAAAGGACTGATCTGTGTTTGAACTTTTGTTCACCTTCCTGCATGCAAAACCATTAACATAATATTTTGCAAATCAAGGTAAGAAGTCAGCGTACGTGAGTCTGGTCAGACCAGTTTGCCAGTGCTTTGGCACCACTGATCTTTATATTAATGGAAATTGGTAACGGGCACTAAGTTCAATAGGTTTGCATCAGAGGCGCTTATTTTCCGACCATACAGTGCGTTAATATCAAATTATATTGCATATACGAGAAACAAAAGAAGAAAATTGAACGTTGGGTGCAAGAAGAACATTTTTCACGGAAAGTCCGATACTGCCAACCCATTATTATACAGATCAGTGTTTGGCAGTCAATAGCGAGAACGGGTCTGGCCCAGATATGTTGCTGTCTGGGAGCTAATTTTGCAATATATATTAGAATGATGTGTGATATTAGTTTTAATAAACCATTAACCAATATTTTAAAAAGAAACAATTTAATAATTTATTAATGTTGTATTAATATGTTGTTGTTGTGGGTTTTATTTTTGGGCAAAAACAACCGATCAAATTATTCAAGCTGTATTGTAGATACGAGAGACAGAAGAAGAAAACTGGTTGCAAAAGAAAATTCTTCATGCAAAGTCTGTTATTGCCCAACCATATAATATAAATCAGTGGTTCTGGCGTTATCTCTAAGATAAAATTAAATGTTTTCATATAACATTTATGGCAGCGTTCAATAGGCTTTATACCCGGCAGAATTCTGCCGGGAAAAAACCTATCGAACGCTACTATTAAAGCAACACCAATATAAATATAGCCTTATACGAGTACGTGGAAATTATAAAATCGATCGTATCTAAAATGAACCTAGTAAGTATAATTTATATAGACACAGTTTGGATACATTTGTTAAGCTATATGCATTACTCGTCTCGATGGAAACACCAGACATGTATGGAAGTTGGGGAGAAACACTGGTAGAACTCATTAATAGGCATTGGCCATGGACTCATGATTATCTTGTAGAACTAGTTGAATTTTTTTTCATTAAATTACACCGATTTACATGTTTTGCATATGAATGAAAACCCCTGAACTATATAATAAAGATCAGTCATGAAAATCTTCTTCTGATCTTTGATAAATTGTTATATTGAATAGATAGGCTTAAGTTATTTTGATTTAACTTAATTCTCACGCCTATAAACAATATTTTAAGCAAAAACTACTAAATAGTTATTTCAAAAACCTCATGCAAACTGATTTAGGGCCTACATAAGCAGAAAAATTAAAGCTCTTATTTGTAATTTAAGCCTACATTATATTTATTTTTTACCTAGCTTTTTTATACAATAAACAAACATCATTTGGTACTGTATCATGTGAAACTAACCTGACATACATTCATGAAAAGTACTTTTTCTCTTGAAAAATCACTATGAAAATAAACTTGCTTACCTTAACAAAGTCTATTTTTCTCATAATCTGTATGATTTTCTTACATTATTGTAATGCCATATGTATATAACAATGTGCAAAAATCTCAATATCATAATTTCTAATTATTTTGAATGGTTCAGTTATTGCCCAAAAATAACATAAGTAAAGTATATAGTCACTGTACAGTACATTTGGTAGAAACTAGCTAGTTAGGGCCTATATACTTTTTTTTATTTAAAAAAATAAACTTTTCAACATATATTTGTTTTCAAAAAGTTTTTACATGTTCTCAATTGTGAAATAGTGAAGCTCCTTTAATTTTGTAGGTCTGAGCTATTTAGTACTATAAAGGAGGAAAATGTACCTTTTTTATTGCAATAAATACTAATACGTCAAAATACAGATACGTCAACCATATTTGACATTTGCAAAAAGAAACGAAGGAGCCAATGTAAATAAATAATTAGAAATTACTCTTTTATTTCTGTGTTTTGCTTAAGGTGATTAAATTTATCATTTATATTTATGTACAATGCTTATCCACGGATTGACAAAGCTGTTTAGGCAGTAAAATAACAACAAATAAAGTTTTGGTTCCTTACTTTAGTATCCAAATAAAATGAAGTTTGTTATGCTTCTTGATGGATTAAAGTTGTAGCGAAATTTCACTGTTTGCCCTAAATAATTATTTTCGTAAATAAAAACAAATTTTTCCATGTCAATGGTTACATTTTGAAGTTCATTTAAAAAGTTGTATGAAGGTTATTTGTTTTTTAAATATGTTAAAACATTTGTACTTTCAATGTTATGAGAAATAATTCATGAAATATTTTTAGGCCTAGTAGTTTTTTAGGCTACTTAACAGTGTGCTAAAAAAGGTTTGAAAGGCTTCCCAGGGGACATTACTTCATGACTCAAAGAGGACAAAATTTTGAGCTTCCAAGAAGAGTATTTACCAGCAGTGAGTCAAGAGGGTCCTCAAAAATTTTTGGAGAACATTTTCTAAAACTCTTGGGAGAACAATTTTCTAATGCATTATTTCTAGTGAATAAATGCTATATTTATTGTTTCAGCAGTTCCACATGGAATCCAAATCTATTTACAGTTTTTTACACTAGTTGACAACAGACCGACAAATTGATTAGTAGGCTATTAGTATTAAGTTTACACTTTAAAAAATAAGTTTACATTATAATTTTCAGCCAAATAAGATATAGGTCATGATGGTCATAGGCTACTTAAAATGCAAATATAAACCTGGCTTGAAGAATATTGAAAAAAGGAAACAAAAAATGCTAATTTATGGCACCCAGATTTAAATATAATTATATATTTGGGACACTGTTCAAAACAAACTATCTTTATAACTATATAATGATAGGTAATCCAATGATACTTGCTTAACTGACGTCTGACATCACCATTTTATGAAAACTTGAAAAAACTATATGGTGTACCAATTTGATTGTTCAACATAAATGGATGCACGATATATGAATGAGGTATTTGAAGCTTGACTCGTTGAACTGTTTTCAACTTTTAAAGGAAATAAAATAAGTGTTCTTGATTTAAATCATGTTGACACAATGTTACACACATTATTTGTTTGGTGTCAACATTTGCTACCATGTTGAGCATAGTATAGGTTTTAGCATATTTAAAATGGTTTTTAAGTTTTTTTTTATAAATAATTAAAAACTATGTTGTAACCATACAAACTATGTTACGACATCGCAGACAATCGTGCATGACATTGAGCACGATCGTCGCAACAAAATGTTTGTAAATTGTAGGTATTCAATAAAATATCTTCTTTCCTTATTATATGTGAAAAAACAGCTTTTTACTATTATTTAAAGAAAACTGAGAAATTAAAATGTATTATAATCTACCTTGCGGTCCACATGTGCGCAATGTATAGAATTCAGATCAATATAGATTTGACAAGGAGCACAACCATTGTGGTACAACCAGTGTGTAAAATGAAAAATAATCAAATGCGTCAGGTTTTGAAAATTAGGAACAATCAGGGTTTTCTTCATTTTGTTTAAATTTGAGGTTTTAAGCCAATGTATCAATAATATAGTACCTATCTCCTATGACAAGCCAACAATGAAAATAATAGACTAATAATAAATAAACTAAGAATTACATACTTCAACTTGTCAACAAACAGTTTTCAAACAACTTCATCAAGGCAGTCTCGTGAGTAATGACCCTTTAATGGCTTAAAGCTAGCTAGGGTTATTTGAACCTGATTTTTAATTAATTCGGTTAGGGGCAATTACGTCAAATATAATAATTATTGTTTTCATATTTCAACAGTAAATAGATCAAAGCTCACTATTCATTATTTTAATTGCATGATTTATCATTAAATTTTAATTAAAATAGATTTAAATGTGCCATAATCTTAATTTATGCAACAAACCTTAACACTGAAGGTCGCAAACAAAAATTTTGTTATCATTATTTAAATCATTGAAACAATTTAATAAATCAAACAAAAATATGGTTTACCTATACATAAAAACAAGTAGTCTTGGAATATGAAACGTTTTAGCTGACAAACTCATTTAACATTTAAAAATTATAAATCAAATAAAACACTTATGAAATTTATGCGACCGCCATTTGTAATGAAGTTGATAATTGGTTTCATCAAAAGCCGAGAGGTGGCATAATGGTGAAAATTTTCAAAACTTTCTTCTTGATGTTTGCATATCCCAAGAGTTACGTTTTTCCTCTGATCTGTTTATTTTTATTTTGTGAAACCGCCGTTATGTCAACGTTGAGTTTAGCAAAAGAAGAATTGTTCTTGCTCTTTGATGACTTAGTGAAGGTGATCCGTCCCTTCCGTGTATAATAATTTATATATATTAAGTTTTTAAATAGCATAGGTTGTGATTAAGTATTTTTAAGCTATTTTTTTTAAATAATTGGAAACAGTAAATGCATCAGGTTTCACACAATTTAAGTGTAATTACACACCGCCTGACTTAGTAACTTTGCTCCTCAAATGGTTTTAGGTGGCCTGGAAGTTTGAAACACCTATTATATCCAACACACCAGTTAATACCGGTACAAGGTTTACAAAGAACGACATCACTGGAGTTTAAATTGAGTTAAATTTCAAGTTTCACTGTACCGTGCTGTACGACAACTGCCAAAATAAACTAAATCAACCTAACCTAACCTAGCTACAAAACAGTTGAGCAAAACACTAATTATTAAACAAAAAATGTCTAGAAAAAATACTATAAATGTCATAAAACTTTTTACCAGAATGCTCAACTTGTGTATAAATATTCCTCACAAAAACCTAGCACCAACAAGAATTAGCAGACGACAGTCGGACGTAAGATTCAAATTCCTAATATATTAAAGGTTATATTTACTATAATATTTATTTTTTCCAAAATCCTTGCAGGCGCTACCCATGTTTCAATGCATTAAAGCTTTTCATAAAGCCATTTGCCATAACAAATTCCTATTAATGCAGTCCGTCCCAAACAGAAATTGACCATTTTTTGGATTAAAGAGGGCAAAAAAAAGTTGTGAAGGACAAAAAATTCTTGTTACTGTTATATGTATAACGGTTGTGACGTCATATTTTAAAACAAGACTTGGGCTAAAGTTGCTCCTCAACAGGGTGCTAAAAAATATATTTACATTTTAAAGGGTACATTCGCTTTTGATCGCTTTTAAGTTTTTTATTGCAGAAAAAGGCCACTTTGCGCTAATTTTTTGAGTTAAAGAGGACGATAAAAAGTATTGAAGAACAAAAAATCCTGGTTTTTAGCACCATGCTCCTCAAATAGTGTTTTTGGCCACCAAAAACCATTGGAAGAGCAAAGTCAGTTTAGGTTTTGTTTGGTGGCTCGTGATAATGCCAAGATTGACTTAAATACAGGTTTATGTAGCCTAAGTCCTATTTGAAAAAATGACGTCAGCCGGGTGTGATGTCACAACCGATATTTAGATACTGTTCCAAAACTGAAAAAGTGTTTTATATTGCATAACAATTATACAAAGTTAGAAGAAGACACAGTTATACATATTTTTTTTAAAATTTATTTAGCCTTTATTTTATTTCTTTATAAATACTTTGTTTTATAAACAACTCTTACATGACTTGGGGCAATAAACGCTGTTGAACTATTAATTCAAAACTATGTCATTGTTGTACAATTGTGTGGGTGTTGGTAAGTTTTACTTTTGTTTTTGTTGCAGAAATGGTTATTGTTGTGACAATTTTCAGGTTTGAAGCACGGAAACCGAAATCTTACATAACAATTTTTTTGTGAAGTTTGTTTTTAATTTTGAAGCTATTTTATAATTTGAAGCTTCATCTAAATGTCAAACTGATTTGTTGGAATTGTTATATAAATTTATATTAAAAATAATTTATTTGCAAATTTATTAAGAAAAGGTATTTGCAATTTTATTAAAACCATTTATTTGCAAATTTATTATGAAAAGGTATTTGCAATTTTATTAAAAACATTTATTTGCAAATTTATTAAGAAAAGGTATTTGCAATTTTATTAAAAACATTTATTTGCAAATTTATTATGAAAAGGTATTTGCAATTTTATTAAAAACATTTATTTGCAAATTTATTATGAAAAGGTATTTGCAGGTTCTACAAGGGATCGAAACGATGAAGCAATTGAAAGGAAAGCCGAAGGAAAACAACAAGGAGAAGAAAGAACGGAAAAAAGAGTTTCTTGAAAACAAAGACAAAATTTTCACCATAGTTTTGCCCGTTCTTGGGGTCCTGAGTCTTTTCGTCATTTTGTTCGTCTACATGAAGACGAGACCCAAAATTGACCTTTAAGAGGACGCAAATTCTGACGTCCGTTTTAACGGACACTTTTTTATAAACTTTTGGAGAAGTGAAACGTGATTGTTATTTTAACGGACAATTTTTTTATAAACTTTTGGAGAAGTGAAATGTGATAGTTGTTTGTTTCAACTTCATATCATAAAGATGTTGTTGTGAATCTTATTGAAATCCGAGGCAATGGTTGCAGTCGACGATTGCACAATTTTATCTGTTTTGTGTGCAATGCTAGACACAGCTGCAATCGTCGACTGCAACCAATGTAAATTTAACTACAGCTACGATGACTGAATCTTATAATCAGAAAAACTTGTTTAATTATCTAGTGGCACTGTTTTTTAAAGGATATGAAGCACTCTAGAGTTTCAATAACATTGGCACACCATTTATTTATTGCCACACCATTTTCTTTAAATTTTTCCATGAGTACCATAAAAATGGGTAATTGGGAACACTGTACAAATTACTGTGTGCATATTACTGACTTAAGCTTATATACACAGATGTATATATGTAAGCTTAATAAAAATAAGCTTAACTAAGTAATGAGTTATGCTTATGCATACTAAATTTATGTATTTTTATATATAAGCTTATTAACATCACAATATATTGTTCTAAATTACCCCATATTAGGGTATTATTTCATCTGTTAGAAAAGCTTTCACGTGGTTTGGTATAATGTCTCTTTGATGGTAAAGGTTGCTTTCTGTAGTAACTCCAATTCTCTTTAGTCTTTAGGGCAATGATTATAATAATGATGATAATAATAATAATAATTATAATATGGCATTACAAGATAAAAATGAAGTTTATATGTTATTTAGGAAGTTTAATTTTTAAAATATTAATTATAGCTTATTACTTGGTTACTGTTATTACTAGATTATAGTTTATTACTAGGTTATAGTTTATTACTAGATTATAGTTTATTACTAGATTATAGTTTATTACTAGATTATAGTTTATTACTAGATTCTAATTTATTACTTGATTATAGTTTATTACTAGATTATAGTTTATTACTTGATTATAGTTTATTACTAGATTCTAGTGTATAATTTAAAAATAAATAAAAATGTTATCACCTTCATTTAATGACTGCATTTGATCGTGGTAGCGATAGCTATTAAGTAAAAACAAGAATGGCTTATACAATACAAATTCCAATTAATCGTTTTCACACCAATGTTCCATTAATGAAACATAGAATTTGTTTATTGTTAATGCTTATTTATAGATAAAAATGGAGGTATTTTTTATTGGTATGTATTAATTAATCCGAAATGAAAAATATATTTAATTAATACATACCAATAAAAATATAAATTAGCATTAAACTATATTTCATTGGTATGAAAACGGTTAAGAACAAAATTTCCATCACAATGGATATCTATGCTATAGAAAAGAAAGTCTTTTATAATTGTTTTAAAAAATAAGATCCACTGAAAGATTGTTTGAAGTATACAGCCTAACACTTAACCTTTTCTTGTAACGCTGGTGATACACAAGTCTAATTGCTTAGTCCATCTTATTTAACACCAGTGATGCAAATAAAGTTAATTGATTTTTTTTAAATAAATTTATACAGACAAATGTTTGCTTGTATAAATGATTTGAAAACAAACTAAATTGATTTGTATCACGGGTGTTACACAAGATGAAACAAGCCATTCAACTTATGTATCACTGGTGTTATATAAGATAAAATAAGTCATTTAACTTATGTATCACGGGTGTTACAAGAAATGGTTAAAGGGTTGAATTGTTCAATCAGTTTTATAAATAAAACGAATATTTCTGTTTTAATTATAATATTAAAATAAACGAAAACTATATTTGCACATTGAGGATTCGTAATTTTTGGGGATGGTACCTCACTGTCATCAGCACAAGTAAGGCAAGCTCTGTTATTTGAATGTGGGTTACCTCGCTTGTACTATTGTGGATCCATACGAGTTCATTCGTTCACATGCTCAAATATATTGGATTCAAAACTTGTATGTTCATAGATTCTCCAACAAATGTGATAATAGTTTAACCCTTTTCTAGCGGCACTATCAAATAAGATAACGACCTGAATGGATACGAACGCTGCCTGGAGATTGACGCTGTATAAGCAAATCTCATTGGCACCGGTTCGAGTCTGCTCTAAGGCTACTTCACTGGAATTTTAATGTGGCTGTATTCCCTTAAAATCTTATATGCTAAATTCACCCCGACTCGGAGGACGTGGCATATGTCGGATGCATATTACAAGGGTACACATCACTTGATATTGGCAGT
>JARUHE010326804.1:0-11115 GCA_031471125.1 Archaeomysis grebnitzkii | reverse complement strand
TAAAATCCTCCTTACTTTCACCATATAATTTCGAAGAAAAATATGTCTTCTTTCTTCAACAGTGTTTACAATACAAGTTATTATAAAACAATCTACCTGCCTCTACATCTTTCGCAAATGTTGCCAAATCTTACCATATTTGTAATTAAATTAAAAAATGTATAAATACCACATAAAACAAACCCTAAACTACTAATTGTGATCTTAATTTTCTTAAAACATCATGATTTCTATAAATAAAACCTAATGGCTATACAATTTGAAGGAATTATTATTATTATTATTATTTATTATTATCACAGTAAAAAATAAAAAAAAAACAAGTAAAAGTATACGCTTACAACTCATAGTATTTTCACAAAAAGGGTTACTTCCACAGTATAATAATCACTTTTTTAAATAAATTTGTTTCAATAAAAGGAAAAACAAAGTACGTTTCGGGAGGCGACCCACCTTCTTCAACTTTTTAAAAATGTTTAACAGAATCAAGTAAGATGAACAAAATCTTGTAGTCATGTATACAAGACCACAAAAAATAATTTGTAGTCAAGTATACTGTACAAAATCACAAAATCATGTTATGTCTGGGTTATTGAAATTTTTTTAATCATCTTTTTGATCTTCGGTACATGCGTCGTTATAAGTTTTCTCGAAAAGTTGTCTAAATTGTAAGAACATTGGTTCTGATTAAAGTTATTGGACTGTTGGATACATATTGATTCAATTAGTTTTCGTTCAAATATGTCATTCTCTTTTATAATTAGTTGGTTGTTTTTAATATTAACTACATGATTGTCATTCTCTGTCATGTGTTTTACGTTTGGACTATCATCATTGAATCTTCTAGTATCATATCTATGTTGGTTCATTATTCTAACAAAGTTGTTAGTTTCTCCAACATAGAATGATCCACATAAACATTCATGATATAAAACTATTTAAAATAATTTCGGGTTAGGTATCAATTCAAAGATGAAAATTAAAAATGAAAGAAGGTGTGCAACCTCTTATATCTGTAAACTTGTAAAAAAACGAATTAAAATAATTCACTTTAAAAAATTTAAGTGGTTTAAAAATAATAATCTCAGGTACGGATGTAAAAGTTAACATGACAGTGATTCTAATGTACGAATATTTGATAAAAATTAAAAATGAGTCAAATGTACAAAATTTATTATATCTGCAAAATTAAAAAGTAAAACAAATAAAATTACTAAAAGAGTTGTGAGTTTCTGTTGAAATAAAACCAGCTATACATGAAAAGTTAAAATGAAACACATATTTAATCTATAATACATGAAGAAATAAATACAAGTTACTAAAATTATAAAAATGATGTATCGTAGCAAAACATAAACAATAATAACGATGAAAGATCACTCTCTCGCGAACACTAGCTTATGGTACGGTTGGATAAGGCTCCATTGTTCATGTGGTTTGAAGAACGAACCCTGGACGGCTGAGGGCAGCAGGTTAAAAATTTCCTTCACATTCATGCCCGCAAAGTCATATTTTTTCGAATTTAAATTCATGTAATTTGTAATAGCGAGCTCAAATGATATATATTGTAATAAAAACAAGCACGAGTAAATGCTACGCATTAAAAGCTGTGTTTGTATGTTAAAAAGTTTCCAAAATTGTTTAATTTTTTAATACAATTCTGCATTCTATTATATTAACACTTTTCTTTCATTTGTTTCTTATAAAAATTATCCAAACAATTTGGTTAATCGTGAATTTGTTGATAAATTGGCCAAGTCTCTAAAAGTTCCTAAAATGTCTATTATTAAAAAACATAAATTTTTGGCAAAATAGTCCTTTAGGCATTCTATCTCAGAGTTTCCAATTTTTCCATTTGTTTTAAATAAACTTTTCTCTAAGCCTTCAAATAAAAATCTCGGTTAACCATGAATTTCAACTTTCATATAACACGTATGTTTTAATAAGTAATTATTTATTGCACAAAAAAATCCTTAGCGACACCAGTGTAGAATGTTGTGCTCTTTATTTTCATTAAACGAACTTTTCTGCAAAATGATTTTTGTAATATTTTGAAAAAATGACAAAATTTTGGTAGAGTCCAGAAATCATCCACTGCCCCAACACAAACAACAACAGCAACACCACCCGCAATCAGAGGTAATTTGTAGACGCTGATTTTTAAAACACAGTTTAATCAGTTTTTTCATTTTCAAACTTTGAAAGAAGTTATTGTGTCTTTCTATAAGATAATAAATCATAGGTTGAGTCCATGTTTGTATAGCTGTAAGATTTGAATTTGTTTTGTCAACAAAGGAAGGCCAAATAAAGTAAGAATTGCTAAGTCTTATTTGTAACAATTGATAGTTGCAAATTATGTTGCATATGTACAGTACTATTGCCAAAGAAGTAAGGTATCTTTAATTGAAATATTATTTGTAATGCATAGATTTAAATTATTGATTCAGTTTTATAAAAAAATGAATTTTGCTTATTTGTGTTTCAATTATTTACAAAACCAAACAAAATAATTTATAATTTTTTAGTTGTCGATGACCCTTATTTATTGGTTGATAATACGATGTTAAAACCATGTTGCTGAGTTTGACTCAAAATAGTTCAAACTTGATCGAACAATAATTAAAAACGTTTAACTTGTTGAATTATGCAATTGTCAATGTTTTCGAAAATTGTATTCTCTCTTTGAAAATATTTTATTACCTAATAAGGAATGAAAAAAAAATGTTATTGTTTACAGCATTACACTTGCAAATCGTAAACACGCTTTCCATTGTCACGACATATGCAAAGTTGTATACAGATCGACAATAGCACAAGTGAGGTAAGTTGTATGTTATTTGAATGTGAGTTACCTCACTTGTGTTATTATCGATCCATATAATAACACAAGTGAGGGAAGCTCTATGTTGTTTGAATGTGGGTTACCTCACTTGTGCTATTGTCGATCCATTTACATTAAGCAATACAACCGTAAAATAAATGTGTGGAGGAGCTTACGTCTATAGATTCAGTTTCAAGACTAACACAAATTGATTAATTAATCAACAAAAGTTAACGCAAAAGAAAATAACGATTTAGCAATGAAGTTGAACTTTTGGATAGTTTTGTACCTAAAATGCATATTTTTTTTTTATTAATAACATGCATTATAAATATATTGAAGACATATTCGTATTTAACGGTTAAATATATATTTTTATTAATAACATGCGTTATAAATATATTGAACGCATATTCGTATTTAACGGTCAAATATATATTTTTTTAATAACATGCGTTATAAATATATTGAACACATATTCGTATTTAACGGTTAAATATATATTTTTATTAATAACATGCGTTATAAATATATTGAACACATATTCGTATTTAACGGTTAAATATATATTTTATTTAATAACATGCGTTATAAATATATTGAACACATATTCGTATTTAACTGTTAAATATATATTTTTATTTAATTACTTGCAGGCATAAATACATTTGTATTTAAGTTTTCATAACAACGACCTTGACAATTTTCTTTGATTTGAACAACCATAACATAAACTAAACCCAAACAAGGCTTTATTTACTGCATTTTATAGCATTTAACTAAGACATAAAACTGTTTAAACAGTCAAATATATCAATATTTGCTTCAAAATGTTTTTAGTTTCTAAATCTATTCAAAGTTCATGAGTTAATAGACGTTTACTAATGCTCATTAAGTAAGCTTCTAATAATATAACAGACAATACTTATATATTATCCTAACCTATAATTTCGGTTATCTACCTGATAAATAAATATAAATTTACGATTATCTTTTATCAAAATCATTTTTCGTTTAACTAACACAATTACAGTGTATTTATTATTATTTGTTTTAATGTTGTTGTTGGTATTATTAATATTTTTGTTATTATTATTATTGTTGGTATTATTGTTATTTATTATTGGTATTTTGTTATTGTTATTGTTATTGTTATTGTTGTTTTGTTTTTGTTTTTATATTTTAAATAAGTATATATTTTTTTTTACTTTTTGCTGTTATTATTATTGTTATTAGTAAAATCATTATTGCTGTTTGTTTATTCATCATTTATTGATGGGAAATTTGACATTATTATCATTATTAACATTTTATGTATTGTCACTTCATTGTTATTTTTAGTTTTATTTTTTTCATTTCAAAGAATAATTTCAAAAACTGGGTTTTCCAAAAAAAAAATTACCCACGGTATGACTTGCGTTTTTCTCGGGTGACGTAACATAAAGAAGATGCCCAAAAAAACCCAAACAAAGACCCACTTCCGTTACTATAAATAGTCTCCTGATACGGATGCAATAATTTCCTATTGTGGGATAGTAATTTAAAAAAATATTTACTATAATCACTGGTAGCTCCACGAATAAGTTTAATCTTTTTAGTAATTCTAAAAGTGTAAAAAATACTATAATTACTACAATCTATTTATGGATAATCGTGCGGCATTTTACAGCAATAATTGTCGTGTTGACTACAAACATATTTCAACAAAAACTTTGTGGAGATAAACAATGTAAATTATTGGCAACTGCCCTGGTTAACAGACATGACAGGTAAATAGACAACACCAAAACCATAAATTTACATTAAAATATGTAACTTTTATTTAAATTTTTAATTTTATGTTTCAAGTTATATTTAAAATTAACTAATAATGTCATGCTTGAGAATGTCTCTGGTGATTCTGTTTTTTCATCAAAATAGGTTATTGTGTCATTTTCTGTAGAGTGTGAAGATAACATTAATGCTGATAAATATTTTTTTTATAATCCATTTATTTCTGACAAAATGTGAGGTATTACATTACATTTATTTATATTTACAAAAACAAAAACGTAAACATGAAAAAAACACATGTGATAACTTATAGGTCCTATCTTGTGACAGAATAATTTTTGCCATTTATAATATTCACGAAGCTCAATCAACTCGATCAACTGTTTTTCATTGAAAACATTGTGAAGAAGTCGTTTCTTATGGGATTTTTTACTTTGTGTTCTACGAAAGTCTTCTTCAAGCTCACGGATTCATATCAAAGAAAAGACTCCTTCCAATATGTTTGATTGATTGAAAAATAAAATTACTGATCATTTATGAAAGGTGGCACTTCTTGTCATACTGCTAAGAGTCTTCATGATTGCCTACAGAAAAATGAAGTTAAAAGTATTGCAAAGTTATGCTTGTCACGGGATATGAACCCAATGGAATAGCTCTTGGCCATGTTAGACAGAGAGTTTATACGCACAATCAGAAGACACCATCGAAGGCACCGTTTTTAGCCTACGCCACGACACATTGAAAACAAAATTATTTCAGGCCTTTTGATTTTTACAGCTATATAGGATACTTTAGATCGCATCAAACGATGCAAACTATATCATTCGACCATTACAACAATGACAGTTTTAAACGTTTTAAATGTTTAAACATACATAAAGCATCTCGATGTGACCATAGTGTGATTGAACGTTGATCAGTGATTTGTATTTCGTCAAGCCATTCTACCACATCTGAAACTACCAACACCATGGCCGGTTTACCATATACCAAGATAAACAGTTTGAACGTTTCATACAAAACCATCATTGCTAAAGTTTAGTTATAGAAAACATGCAAACGCTGCTGTGCATAATAATGGTAGACCGACAGGTTAAGACATTTGATGTAAACACATAACAATAAATAAAGCTATAAAAAAAACAAGTACTTAAAACTTATTCTATAAATTAAAACTTTAAAAATATTTTTTAGGACTTAAGGTGAATCACATACTTAAACTATTTAATTGGTTTCAGCTATAATAATATTTATAATAATATTTTGTATTACTATTGTTATTATTATTATTATTATTATTAGTATTATTTACAGTGAGTTGTTTTTGTTAGACTGAAAAAAAATTCAAGCCAGACAATAAGAATTTAAAAAAAAATGACTATTGTTATAAATTATTCATGTTTGTGTTGTTAGAAATTTTTTTGTACATATTTATAATTATTTTCACTACTACTACTACTACAAGTACTACTGTTAACGCTACTACTACTCCTGATTATACCACTATTATTAATACTATAAATAATATTACTCTCACTATTACTGCAATTATTATCACCATCATCATGATCACAAATAAATTCTAATTCAGAAGAAGTTATTTTGTGAATAAATAAATTTCGTTCAAGGCAATCTTCATTCATATATTGGCGTGAGTGATTTGAAACCCGGACACAATTCTCATCAAATTTGTCTCTATAAAATTTTAAAACCTGAAAGTTTTAAAGTTATAAATTTGTAAAGGTTTAAAGTTTTAAATTGTCTAACTTATAAAATTTGAATTATTTAAAGTTCCAGTCTTAAAGTTTTAAGGTTTTAAAGTTTTAAATTTTAAAAGTTTTTAAAGTTTCAAAAGCTGTAATGTTTTACGTTCTAAGATTTTCATTTTTAAAGCTTCCAAGTTTTAAATTTTAAAAGCTATTTTGAAAGCTTCCGGTCTAAATTTTTTTATTTTATTAACAATGTTAGTAAATTTTAGTCAAATTTAGTTATTGAAAAATGTTTAAAATAAATAATTATTATTAAATAAACAACATTTATTTAATAACTAAATTTCCATAATTTAAAATCAAAGTTAATAATAATAAAACTGACGACGATTAATTGTCCCTTTTTATGATTTGCATTCTTCACTCTTATGGCAATTGGTACTTTCATTATTATCATTGTTATTATTTATACCACTATTATTCCTATCAATATTATTATTATTACTACTATTATTTATGTCATTATTATTACTACTTTTTTTGTTGTATTTGTATTAACATTGTTTTTCAAAATATTAATGTTGTTATTTATGTAAATTTATATTTCTATAATTATTATAGTATATAGCAATGGTATTATTGTTCTATTATTAATAAATCAAATCAAAACAGATAAATCATTATTAGTATTATTATTACTATTTTTATGTTGTATTTTATTAATATTGTTTGACAACAGTATTAGCATCATTCATAAAAAATATAATAGTATTGTTACATTATTAATAAAACACATAAATAATACAAAAAATTTAAAGCCAGAAATAATGTGTTAATAAGAATAAGAAATAAAATTTTGTGTTCAAGTCAGATGAGTTATTAATATAATATATATATATAATATATATAATATATATATATAATATAAGTTCAAACAATTCACACTTGATTACCTTTCTTAGAGATTTAACTTCAACTCACCCACATGAGACTAATTCTTTATTTGTTTATCTTTTGATTTTTCTTCCATAACTCTCTCTTTCTCTTTCTCTGTCTCTATCTCTCTTTATATTTTTCTTCCCTCACACTCTCTTTATCTGTCTCTATCTCTATCTCTCTTTCTCTGTCTCTGTCTCTATCTCTATCTTTCTTTCTCTTTCTCTGTCTCTATCTCTCTTTATCTTTTGCTTTTTCTTCCCTCACTCTCTCTTTCTCCGTCTTTATCTCTATCTCTCTTTCTCTGTCGCTGTCTCTATCTCTCTTTCTCTTTCTCTTTCTCTATCTCTATCTCTCTATATCTTTTTATCTCCCCTTTTTCATCTCTTTAGCTAATGGAAGAAAACTTAGGGGAAGTAGAGAAAAAAGTTTAGAGGAAAAATGAAAGAAAATTCAGGCACTAAATAAAAACAAAGAAAACAATAAACACAAAAAAGATTTTAATTCAGAAAAATGATCAATGATACTCCTACAACGTAAGTTTTAATCCTACCATACCCGGTGTCTGGAAAAATAAATAAGTTTGAAAAAGAAAACTATTTATTAAAAAATATACATTTTGTAGAAAGAAAATATTTTGTGTAAATAATAACTTGTTTTAAAAGATTTAAATTTTATAGAAACTAAACAATTTTTATTAAAAAATTATATTTTGTAGAAACTAAATAATTTGTATAGGAAACTTTGTATTTCTTTAGATACTAAATAATTTTTATTCAAAACTTTACATTTTGTAGAAAATAAATAATTGGTATGAAAAACTTTATATTTTGTAAGAACTAAATCGTTTTTATTAAAAACTTTACATTTTGTAAAAACTAAATAATATTTATTTAAGACTTTACATTGTGTAGAAACTAAAATTTATGAAACCCAAGCCTGGTTTCCTTAAAATAGCATCATCGTTATTCCATGGTGCCATTTGCTTATAATAGTATTTGTTTTAATCTATATGGATCGACAATAGCCCAAGTAAGGTAACCCACATTCAAATATCATACAACTTACTTCACTTGTACCATTCTCAGTCAATATTGCGGATCGAATCGAGTCTAATTAATATTTACACCGCTTCACGTATCAGTCTTAACAGTGAAAACCACTTTAAGAGAGGTGTGCTATACAGATATGCAGATAGGGCGCTTATTCATAGTCGGGGTAGGCTTAGCATATGAGGTTTTAACGGTACACCTAATGTCCGACTACCAATCATAAATTTGGTTTGGATAGACTTAAATGGATGATAGTGGGATTTGCTTTGGAAAAATAATCACCATTACTTCATCTTATCAACATGACCTATATTTTTAATTAGTTTGAAATTCGTGAAATAAATTTTTTTTTATTCAAGATACATGAAAATATAACTATTGACATTTTGCTATTAGTTGTTCCTAGTAATTAAATAATATACACCAACTATAAACTATTAAACGTTAACTATTAACTAATAACTATTATTAGCTATTAATTGTTAAGCAACTAACTAAATAATCTGCTAAACAGCATGTTTAGCAAATATTTAGCTAAGATGTGTTGTGCAATTTGTGTAATTATAGATACAGGAATTTCCCATAAAATTACATCTATGGACAAAATTTGCATCAAAACTTTTGTAATTTCAAGGTGTTTTAATTTACGACTTTGTGAAAAGATGTTCCAGGATGTCAAATCACGAATGATAATCATTATTGTTATGAACATAATGATCATAAAAATAATAAGAATTATTAAAAAAAGATAATAATATTTATGTACATAATAATCTTAGGAATATTAAGAATTATTAAAAAAAGATAATAATATTTATGAACATAATAATCTTAGGAATATTAAGAATTATTAAAAAAAGATAATAATATTGATGAACATAATGATCAAAAGAATAATAACAATTTATCAAAAATTATAATAATTGTAAAACAATAATAATTATAAAAGTAATACAACAATTGTTTATATTTACGATAACAATAACACAATTTTTATTAATAAAATATTGAAAATATATCAATAATAATAATATTAATAGTATAGCTATTTATCTAATAATTATGACAAATTATGCAACATTTAAATGAAATATTATTTCAAAATTAAAAACAAAGTATAAAAAATAAACAAATAAATAAATAAGCTATAAATAATATAGATAGATAATAAAATGATGAAGTACCAATAATAAATGAATAAAAAAAACAATAAACAACTAAACAATAAATACAAAAATTAGAAATAAACAAGTAATTAAATACATAAATTCATTTGTAATAAATCAATAAGCAATAAATAATTGAGCAGTACATAAATATATAAACAACAAATAAATAAACAACAAATAAAAAATAAAAATAAAATATCAGAAAAGCTTAACCACCATTTCTTAAATTAGCAATTTCAAGTAACATCGAAGTGGATTTTATTTGAATGCATGAATGCCTGGAATTATCTTTGCATGTAATTACCGTTGCTATGGAGTTTATATTACTATGGAATTTCAATTATTATGAAGTTTCTATTGCTATGGATTTTCCAATGTTGTAAAATTACCAGTACTATGGATTTTTCATTGCTATAAAATTACCATTACCATTGACCTATCATTGCTTTAGAATTACCATTGCTATAGAATTATCATTGCTGTGGATTTGCCATTGCTTTTAGTTTTGAGTTACTATGGAATTTGGGGTGGCTGTGCTTTGTATCCATAGCCTGTTTCATTGTAACGTAGCTAGAGGCGAAAAAACATTTTTCAATATACAATTTGGAGGGAAACAAAACAATGTAAATTCTTTATTAAATAGTTGATAAAAGTTTGTTAAATTTTTGTTAACACTTATTTAATAAGATAAAAAGGCAAATAACACCTGCATTGTAATTAACTTGAAGCCTTATTACATTGAAATTATTATTCAAAATAACCATTGTTATATGTAACGAAAAAACTACACAAAGTATTGGTTATGACAGTTACATTTAGTGCTTTCCACAGAATACTATTTTAAATTACTCTTAAAATATAAGTGACACAATATTATTTTACATCGTGGAAAAATCTTCATTGTTATAAATTAATAACATCCTAGAAATATTTTCTGTCAATTTGGCACACTGTACCTTCAAATAAATGATGTCATCATTGTTTGCAAAGTCACTAACGAAAAGCGTGGACCATTCACTTGCGCAGACCTTTAGTATATAGACCTTGGTTGTTGTGCTGGCCTACATAAGAATGGCAGAGTGCCAAAAAGTTATAAACCTAAATCCAGCAGCTTAATTATTTCTAATAGCGATGTATGTGGAAGAAACAATAAGAGTTGTCTTCAGTACTAACTTTAAAGTATCTTAGTCTTTATTGCAATATAAACCGAAGCATTAAAGAGTTGAACACATTCTTCGGTATTACTTCCTTGAAATCCTTCAAGAGATTCATCTGGCAATTTTATTTAATTTGAATATCTTATAAACATCTTCAATTTAATTTAAAAAAATATTTATATTTAAATTTATTAAAATAATTCAAAGTGATAAGATCAAATTAAAAAGCATGACTTATATTTAATTAAACATTAATTAAAATAAATTTAAATATATATTAAACAAAATTGTTAATAAATATTTTTGAAGAATTATAAAAAAAATAAAATCGCATTCCCTTTTGAAGAATATTTCCTGCATTGTCCAAAATCTATCTTCTTGTCTGGTGAATTTCGAACATTTTTGTTTGTCCTGTTCGACATATTTGGTCGTGACTAATTTAAATAATATTAACACTTTTAATAAATATTCTTATTTAAACTTGAAAATAGTACAAGA
>JARUHE010326803.1:0-19410 GCA_031471125.1 Archaeomysis grebnitzkii | reverse complement strand
CAAGTTATTAAGAAAATAAAAACTTGAACCTTTTGTTGAATGTCCGGACGACGACGACGACGGAATAGTAACACCTATGTCTTAACTTCGTTTCACTCGCTCGACAAAACTCTTTTAGACTAAAATTAAACTCATTCAAACTAAAATTAAACTCTTTTAAACTAAAATTAAACTCATTTAAACTAAAAAAAATCACTTAAGCTAGAAATAAAACTCACTCAATTCAAACACATTTCGACTCGCTCAACTCTTTCACTGCTAAAGGGACGATCAACTTCCATACAATCATGGATGGTTTCAACAATAACGTCAGTGTGTTTTAATCATTAGAGTTATAACAAATTAGGTACAACTAGTTTAATAAGGTTACAATAAATTAGATTAATAAGGTTATGATTAATAAGGTTACAATTAATTAGGTTAATAAGGTTACAATTAATTAGGTTAATAAGGTTACAATTAATTAGATTAAACAGGTTAAATTAATCATGCATGAAAAGTTAACTCACTCATCACCGAGGCTCATTCCATGCAGAAGCACGAAGGCAATCAGCGACACGATCGGCAAACACTTGATGACGGCGGCAAAGACCGACGGCTGATCGCTCGGGATGAACAGCACGAAGTAGATCGCGATCGTCTTGAAGAACGGCATCAACTTCGGGCCGACCGCCTTTAACTGCAATACAATGAACGTATTTCAAACACGAAATGTTTCCTGAGTATTGTTTTGGAGCTGTGTTTGCCACATGCTCCATAGTAATTACTATTAAAGTGAGACAATGTGGAGGCTTAAAGCATTTGCTTGGCAAGAGTTTATAGCTTGTATGACAAAAACTTGGATACTGGTATAAGATCACTGTATCATATGAGCACTTTGAAATTTTGAAAGCACACTTATTTCATTTTGTATCATGTATTTAAAAATAAATTTTAATGTACATACTGTTGGTGTTAATGGATTTGTTTACATTACAAGATGAACTTTTTGTGTTCTGATCTTAAAATAATCAATATAAACTTTTCTGGAATATGTTTGATACATTTTGCTTTGATTTTTTTCAGAGCATGAACAAATTCTAGAGACAAAAGCAAGGTTAGGTAATGATTTCCGAGTTCCAATAGGTCCTCCTGTTTATTTATTTATGCATTCTACAGATGAGAGGGCTATGTTATGTGATGATTTCCAAGCTCCTATAGGTCCTCCTGTGTATTTATTTATGCATTCTACAGATGAGAGGGCTATGTTAGGGCATGATTGTTGAGTTCATATAGTGCCTCATAATAATCACAAACACTAATTTTAATATTTCCAAGATCTGAGCAATCGGGTTTATATTTTAACAAGCTAATTTCTAAATTTGGAGTTCTTTTTAGTATTTTTTTTATTTTTGGATCTTAGTAACATAAACATGCCCGCAATTTCGGTGTTTCCCCGACTATTGCAACCTAACAGTGAACGAATGATGAGTAAACAGTAATTTATTTGTAGAAACTATTTATAAAATAACTATTTAAATAAAATAAAAAATATGAGGAAAATAGAATGTTTAAATTGCAGTAAGCACCTTAATTCCTTCGTATTTCTTTAATTTTGTTTATATAGCTATTCTATAAACAGTTTCTATAAAAAAAAACGGTTTATAGTCCATTCAAGTTGTCAATGGCCTTGGCCACATTGAAACACCGCTTCCCGTATGGTTAGTAGTTGGATGGGTGACCATCTGGGAACACCACATGCTGTTGGCAACCGGCTGTGAATGTGCATTGCACCCATAGCCTGGTCCACTGGGACCAAATAATAAATAAAAAAAAGTCCATTCAAACTGCTGGCAGTGTTTGGCTAATTCTGCAGTTGTCATACAACTTGGGACGACGATTTTCAAAATTAACCCAAAACTTAAAACAAACAATATAAAAAATTAACTCTTTCAAAGGGAATTATTACATCACTTTTAGCTGAAAAGTTCATAATGTAACTATCTTTAACTAACATGGAAGGTCATTGAAGATGTATTTATTGTATTATGGTGTTTAATAATTATTAATTATTAATTAATTATTAATTATTAATAATTATTAATTAGTTTTTATCAGTTATAAAATATAGTTAAGTATGAACAACATAATTGTAGTGATAAAATTGGATAAATAAACTATTGAGTAAAACTTTTATGATCGGATAAGACTGAAGAAATTAAATAGGCTAAGAAGTGTGAGAAAATTTGTAATTTCTGAAATGTCACATAATACTGAACTGGAATTTGTTTTGGTTTAATGTTTCATAACCAAAGTGGGTTTTCAAACATAAGCCAATGTGAAAATAATTAATGAATGTAACAAACTTAAGGATTTCTTGAAAATATGTGAAACTTTCAAAAAAAGATTGGATAATGTATGGAATAGGACTGGATATGGCTACATGACTAGGGAAACCTAATGATTAACCCATTAAGTTGTTAATGTAAATGTATAGATTGGTGCATACTGATCACACAGTGTAGTTGAAAATGACTGTACCCTAAATCCTTATCTATTTAGTTCGAACTGACAAATAAATTGCCATTTGAAATTTGTGTGATTCACCAAAATTTATTTAAATGTACTAAATGTACTATTTAAATGTACTAAATGTACTAAATGTACCAATTCATCAAAATAATTGACTTTAAATAAAATTGTAATAAGCAACTACACTATATTCATTATAGAGTATGCACACATGTCAATTAACTTTAAAACATATTTTTTTGTAACACATATATGTTATTTATAACATTTTAAATATTATTTCTGATACATGAAGTATAAAAATTAAATTCTATAGAAAACTAAAAAATAAAACTTGAAATAATTGGAAATATTTGTAATAAATTTTACTTCTAAAAAGTAATGGCAGTGTACCAAAAAAGTGTAACCTAGAATTTGATAACACCGAAGTTATACCCTGGTTATGCTCTGGCCCTATTATTAGCTCCTTACCACTTATCAATTCTGATTTTTATTAGTATAGAAGTCCAGGGTGTTGCTTTAGCTGCCATTCTAGTGATTACTCCGTTATAATTACTATTGGAGTGATTACTCCTTAGAATTACTATTGGAGTGATTACTCCATTAGCATTACTATTGGAGGACACTGTTGATGGCAGCTGAAGCAACTCCTTGTAGAAGTCAATAGAAGGAAAATATATTTCAACTTGAGAAGTAGTTCCCATCTCAATATGGTCATGTTTTATGGTATTTATCTTGACCATTTTAAAGATTGCCAATCTTTAATGGTGAATAACTTTTATCCTATGATCTTTTCTCATAATAAATGTTGACTCTTTCTTTGAAAAAAAACCATAAATCTTCGATAATAGGACACTTAACCCTATTACACATAACTAACCTAACCTAACTAAACTAATCTAACTTTATTACACTTAATTACAAAACTATTGGAAATAGTACGAGTATCTGAGAGAAGAAAATTTTCCAAAAATTTCTGACAGTCCTCATGACTCCTGTATGTAGAACTTGCAGGGCATTACTATTTGATGAATTCTTGAACAATTGCCCTATGATTTAAAGGTAGCTGTTTAAGAAGTCATTAAATAGTAATGCCCTAAGAGGTTGGCAGGTTACAGTTGCTTAAGCTGCCGGTTTAGTGATTACTACATCAAAATTACTACTGCAGCTGAAGCAACGCATTAGTTGAAACTACTGAAAAATTAGCTCCTAGATTTATATAAATTGCACTTCTGTGTTTCTACTTTAACACATTGTTAGACATGTAACCTGAAATTTTGGGTTGTTCGGTTCTTCTTTATACTTTGTCTAGGTTGTTAAAATGATAGTTTGTTGATCAGGGCAAAACATTTGGGGTTCCACATTCAATGGGCGGTTGGGCACATTGTTTACTAAAAAAGTAATTCCTATGGAGCATTTGGCACAAGCATAGCTCTAAAAAATTGTCTAGGACATTACTATTTGATGAATTCTTGAAAAATGGCCCTATAATTTAAAGGCAACTGTTCAAGAAGTCATCAAATAGTAATGCATTGCCCGGACAAGGTTCACTGAAGTAGAGTTTCATGTTATGTTTTTACAATTGACAAGTGTACCAGCTGTACTGGTTTTAATTGGTGTATTGGTTATAATAGGTGTTTTTTTTGCCACTTAAAACCATTTGAGGGTCAAAGTCAGGTTAGGTTTTGTTTGGTCGGTCACGATAATGCTAAAAATTTACATAAATACTGCAGTTTTCATAGACCATGCAACGCAACATCAAACAACATGTCGTTCTTTGTAAACTTTCATCCATTGCCCTATCGTTCATATGCACTTCAGGTGCTAAAAATTTCAAATCTAACCTCACTGGATTCAGAAAAAAATGGCAGATTTTTCATTGGGGCCTCCTTTCAAGGTGCCAAACATGGTGCTAAAAACCAGGGTTTTTGTCCTTTAAGATTTTTTTTCATCCTCTTTTAACCAAAGAATTAGCCCAAAGTGGCCTTTTTCTGCAATAAAAACTTAAAAACGATCGAAACTGATCAAAAACGAACGTCCTTCTCAAAATGAAAAAATATTTTTCATCACCCTGGTGTCAAAAAGAGTGTTTTTACAATCAAGATACCCAATGTGGTTTTCAAAAATCCCAAAACTGTGCAAAAGATTAATTTTTTAACAACAACTGACATATTGCAAATATATACAAAAAAAGGGCAAAACTTTACTTGAGATCCCATTTAAAAAGTACTAAAAGTAGTAAACATGAAAAATCCCTAAAAAGGATCCATAAATGTACTGTCCTCAAAAACCAATTGTCGAAGGTAATTTCACCTATTTGGAAGAACATTGCATTACCTAACATTACATTACATTACATTACTTAACCTAACCTAGCATAATTATAACTAACCTTAATCTTTTTAAAATTTGTTTAATGTCCAAATGAGAATTTTCAAAAAAGTGTTTTTATGGGTTGTTTGCGTGTGTTCACAATAACCGGTGCTGTTCCTTTTAGCACACGTCAATCGTAATTTGTTTTCATTGAAACTTAATAACTGGTCCCAAGTTGGACACTATTTTCAAATTAATTCGTTTTTTATATTCCAAATATGCAAGAAAAGTTATGTTTTCACTTTCACATAAAGAATCAAGATCATCCAACGTAGAGACAAACATGGCTGCCAGTGAACTGTTAAAAAACCATTGCGATTTGTAACTGGCCATTCATAAACTAAAAATTTGGTAAATATTACTAAAGCAGACCCTCATGTACGAAAACTTTATGTAGAAAGAATTATTTCGTTTGGCTGTGACGTCATTTCAAATAAGACTAGTATTTAAGTACATTTTAGCATTATTGGGAGTTAAAAACGAAAACCTAACCTGACTTTGCTCCTGAAATGGTTTTCGCTAGCCAAAAACACTATTTAATAAGTAAATTTAGCCTAAGTCTTGTTTCAACATATGCACAACCAGACATACAATTTTCCCTTATATGTTCTTGTAATTACTTTAATATTGCATCTATTTCAATATTTCAAATGAACAAATTTAATCATATTAAAGTTTTTATGAAAGCTATTTTTGCTAAAAACTATATAGAAAAGGCAGGTCTGCATTGGTGATATTAACCAAAAATTTAACAAACTCCCCTAAACTTTTAGTACTATTTCTTAAGCGTTGCTAGATTCAATTACGAGATCTCAAGTAAAGTTTTAAACAAAAAAAAAACACTTATTTTCGACCTGGTCATTTAATTTATGCAAAATGTTTTGATCTTTAAATTTAGGCAAAAGAATAAGCAAAATCTAACTTGGGTCACCCAAAGAGTGTCATCTTTTAATTTTATCTTCATGAAGAAAATAAATTTTTGTAATTTTTCAGTTTCTATTGTAGAAATAAGTCGGTTTCGGACAATTTTTAGGTTTAAGACAACAAAAATGTAAATTGTGAACAGCAAAAATACTCCTTTCTGACACCCTGTCTAAAACTTGTCAAAAAATAAGCAACTTTCACTTTTTGTAATTAGGAAAAATAAAAAAGAAACAATCTTTAATTCTTACCTTATGACAAAATGGACAGAAGGATTTACTGAACATCATCACTTTGTTATCTTTAATTAAATTGTCCACTATAGTGACAGGATCGCCACTAGGCGTAGTTATGGGGGCCATAGTTGACAAATGTCTTCGGCCGATTCTCAAAGTTTCTTTCCTTGCCAATCCTGAAAATGTGAGGACAGAACAAAAAACTGTTCTATTAGTGAAGTTTTTTAAATTAATATCTCTATGTCTACATATTCTAGAGAAAGATCTAACAGTTAAATATGACCGAGATAGCATGATTACGTCATGTCGGTTAGCACAATGTTTACTCACTAAGGAAAAGTTAATTGAATATTTAGCATTTTATTTTATCAGTGTTTATCAATTACATGAATGTCTGCTTAAAGTTAAATGGCAACAGCTGAAAGTTGAATTTGGTATTTAAATGGCATGTTTTAAAGTAAATTTGAAAAAGAGTGAACATACCTTCGGTGGTTCGAGCTGAGAGCGATTGAACAACTGAAAGAAAATTAGCGCGAAGGAATGAAGTGAAAAGTTTCCTTCAAACTTTAAACAATTTCCGTTTTTAAAACACACCGTTTTGGTTAAAGCGTTATGGGATGTTACAAATTCCTAGTTTAAATGTAAATATGTTTTTGATTTTTAATTCAAAATGATATATCTTATCACTTTAGTTCATGATAAGATATTGAGGGCTCATAAGGTTAATCTATATTTGAATAGTTGTATAGGCTATAATGTATAACCTAGGCTAGCTATATATGACTATACCTATAAGGTAGATACTTTTGTCAATCTTATTCAACCAAAACACTAAGCATAAATAGGCTAATTACGTTTCCAATTTACCTGTTGAAAGTTAAATTACTCATATTTTCTCACCTCAGATATTTTTTTATGAAATAGATAACATATCACCATCTTTCTGAAAAATACATCGAACTACCTATACTTTCCTACGTATTAAATACAAATATTTTCATATTGTATTTGTCAATTATCAAATATGGCCTAATCTGAAAAAATAGCCTCCTATATACTGCGCAAGACCCTTTCAATTAGCGAAAATTAAATGTTTAAAATTCTTTGTGAAAATAATTATTCCGAATTCTTTTAAAATCAATAGTTTTAATCACATAGCCTAGTTTTTCTTTCTTTCTGGAATGTTCTTACATAGCTACATCTTCATATAATTTTCAATTATAAAAGGTCTGAGCTTGATTTCAATGTCGACTTTTTCTTGAAAGGGGGAGGATTAAACATCACATAAAGAAGCGACGCAATCATTTAAATACAAATGGTACACAAATATACATAATAACATATCTACATATATCAAACTGAGTCTTGTGTTTTTTTTGTATATGCGTATATGTTTTTGAGTGTACGTACATGTTTATGTGTGTGCGTATATGTGTTGTGTGGGTATGTTCATGCATGCATGTAGGCTGTATTGTATATAGTTACGGATAAGTTCCGCTTTCATTAAAAAACGTTGCTCACACTTATCTGAAAATCATAATAAAACTGAAGTGTGCTTCAAACATATATATAGAATAGAATTACCAGTGTTTTTCTGAACATTTCGTTTTCTACGAACAAAGATAATAGAAAATTGTTATTTTCCTAAGTTACACCTAAACTATTTTCTATGACGTTGTAATAAGTTCGAGGCATGCCTCACTTTTATTCGAGCTGTAATAAATGCTGAGTTGAATAAAAGCGGAGTTTGCCTGTAAAGTACTTTATACACGTTTGTAAAATATTAAAAAGTCTAAATGTTCAATTTTCTTGCAGAACAGTGTACTGAATAATCTGTAGTGATTATGTACCCACCTAAATATAGTGAACAAATTATTTTTTTCATTTCGAAATACGATTTCCATTTTGATTATAAAATATCTAAACTTTTGAAGATCATAGTGACTTGCACTTTTAAAGTTCTTGGCGTTTGTAATATTATTCATGTGAATTAACATTATCATATACTGTGCATAGTAATGTGTGCGTATATTTTTATGTGTGTTTTTGTGCGTTGTTGAGTGTTTATGTGTGCATGTGTGTGGAGAGAAAGGTCTTTGTATGTGAATGTATTCATCTGCGTGTGTGCGTGCGTATATGTGTATATGAATATAAAATGTGTATGTCTATATATTTTTACATGTGCGTGTTGAAAAAAAACATTGTTGACGTAGGGCCTAAGTGTTTTTTGAAGTAATTAATTGTTACACCTTTGGTCAACATGATCTTCAATGAGGACCCTCTCTCTAACTTTACCTTTTGTTTATATGTAACAAAAATAGCACAAGTAAGGTAACCCACATTCAAATAACATGGCACTTACCTCACTTGTGCTATTGTCGATCTATATGGGACACAAAACTGAATAATAAAATGTGATTCAGTTTATAATTAAATTTGAAAAAGTTGTTCAACGAAGATATTCGTGAGCAAAATATTAACATAGGAAGGAAATGTTACTTTAGGTGATAAAATATATAATAATAATGAAAATAATAATACTATTTTAATAACAATTATAATACAAATAATAATATCTTAATAAAAATTATAATAATAATATTTTAATAACAATGATAATAAAAATAATAACATTTTAATAACAATTAAAATAATAATATATTAAACTATGATTATAATAATAATAATTAATTATAATTATAACAATATTTTGATAACAATGATAAAATAATAATACCATGGTGGAAGTGTTACTTCTTATTCTGGGGTTTTATACTTCTTATTCTGGGGTTTTATACTTCTTATTCTGGGGTTTTATAACAATAATGATAACGCTAATATGTTTTACATTTGATTTTATTTTATCAATAAGTTTATCCAAAAGCCAAGATATATAATTGAAAAACACAAACAACAATATCATTAATAGTTAATATGTCAATAATAATTTACATGGTTATAGCAACAATAATAATAATACAGTTTGTAATAGTAATATTTCTATTTATGACAATGATAACAATAAGAAAGTAATAATAATGGAGATAACAATGATAATAATTGTATAAAATTTAGTTATAATAATAATGACAGTAATGTATGCGATTATAATAATAATAATAATAATGATAGGTTTAATAATTAGGCTAATACTTATTCCAATTGATTTAATAATTACCCGTTTAATTGTTCAATGCTAATAACAATAATAATAAGACTTAGACTTTATTTTTTATTTTAATAATTGAATCGATAATAGCACAAGTGAGGTAACTCACATTCAAATAACATAGAGCTTACCTCACTTGTGCTATTGTTGAGCCATATAATACAAGAAGCTCAAAATTGGCTAACTAAGGCATACACTATATTAAAAAAATTAATCATTTTTTTTACATAGGCATATATAAATAAAATCATAAACACAATATAATATTGACAAAAGATAAAAAAGTTTAATACTATGTTTAGTCATAATAATTAATTATATTATAATAATTAATTCAATTATTATAATAATTAATTTAATTATTATAATATTTTATAATAATTAATTTAATTATTATAATAATTAATTCAATTATTATAATAATTAATTTAATTATTATAATATATTGTAATAATTAATTTAATTATTATAATAATTAAATTAATTATTATAATATATTATAATAATTAATTTAATTATTATAATAATTAAATTAATTATTACAATATATTATAATAATTAAATTAATTATTATAATAATTGAATTAATTATTATAATAATTAAATTAATTATTATAAAATATTATAATAATTAAATTAATTATTATAATAATTGAATTAATTATTATAATATAATTAATTATTATGACTAAACATAGTATTAAACTTTTTTATCTTTTGTCAATATTATATTGTGTTTATGATTTTATTTATATATGCCTATGTAAAAAAAATGATTAATTTTTTTAATATAGTGTATGCCTTAGTTAGCCAATTTTGAGCTTCTTGTATTATATGGCTCAACAATAGCACAAGTGAGGTAAGCTCTATGTTATTTGAATGTGAGTTACCTCACTTGTGCTATTATCGATTCAATTATTAAAATAAAAAATAAAGTCTAAGTCTTATTATTATTGTTATTAGCATTGAACAATTAAACGGGTAATTATTAAATCAATTGGAATAAGTATTAGCCTAATTATTAAACCTATCATTATTATTATTATTATTATAATCGCATACATTACTGTCATTATTATTATAACTAAATTTTATACAATTATTATCATTGTTATCTCCATTATTATTACTTTCTTATTGTTATCATTGTCATAAATAGAAATATTACTATTACAAACTGTATTATTATTATTGTTGCTATAACCATGTAAATTATTATTGACATATTAACTATTAATGATATTGTTGTTTGTGTTTTTCAATTATATATCTTGGCTTTTGGATAAACTTATTGATAAAATAAAATCAAATGTAAAACATATTAGCGTTATCATTATTGTTATAAAACCCCAGAATAAGAAGTATAAAACCCCAGAATAAGAAGTATAAAACCCCAGAATAAGAAGTAACACTTCCACCATGGTATTATTATTTTATCATTGTTATCAAAATATTGTTATAATTATAATTAATTATTATTATTATAATCATAGTTTAATATATTATTATTTTAATTGTTATTAAAATGTTATTATTTTTATTATCATTGTTATTAAAATATTATTATTATAATTTTTATTAAGATATTATTATTTGTATTATAATTGTTATTAAAATAGTATTATTATTTTCATTATTATTATATATTTTATCACCTAAAGTAACATTTCCTTCCTATGTTAATATTTTGCTCACGAATATCTTCGTTGAACAACTTTTTCAAATTTAATTATAAACTGAATCACATTTTATTATTCAGTTTTGTGTCCCATATAGATCGACAATAGCACAAGTGAGGTAAGTGCCATGTTATTTGAATGTGGGTTACCTTACTTGTGCTATTTTTGTTACATATAAACAAAAGGTAAAGTTAGAGAGAGGGTCCTCATTGAAGATCATGTTGACCAAAGGTGTAACAATTAATTACTTCAAAAAACACTTAGGCCCTACGTCAACAATGTTTTTTTTCAACACGCACATGTAAAAATATATAGACATACACATTTTATATTCATATACACATATACGCACGCACACACGCAGATGAATACATTCACATACAAAGACCTTTCTCTCCACACACATGCACACATAAACACTCAACAACGCACAAAAACACACATAAAAATATACGCACACATTACTATGCACAGTATATGATAATGTTAATTCACATGAATAATATTACAAACGCCAAGAACTTTAAAAGTGCAAGTCACTATGATCTTCAAAAGTTTAGATATTTTATAATCAAAATGGAAATCGTATTTCGAAATGAAAAAAATAATTTGTTCACTATATTTAGGTGGGTACATAATCACTACAGATTATTCAGTACACTGTTCTGCAAGAAAATTGAACATTTAGACTTTTTAATATTTTACAAACGTGTATAAAGTACTTTACAGGCAAACTCCGCTTTTATTCAACTCAGCATTTATTACAGCTCGAATAAAAGTGAGGCATGCCTCGAACTTATTACAACGTCATAGAAAATAGTTTAGGTGTAACTTAGGAAAATAACAATTTTCTATTATCTTTGTTCGTAGAAAACGAAATGTTCAGAAAAACACTGGTAATTCTATTCTATATATATGTTTGAAGCACACTTCAGTTTTATTATGATTTTCAGATAAGTGTGAGCAACGTTTTTTAATGAAAGCGGAACTTATCCGTAACTATATACAATACAGCCTACATGCATGCATGAACATACCCACACAACACATATACGCACACACATAAACATGTACGTACACTCAAAAACATATACGCATATACAAAAAAAACACAAGACTCAGTTTGATATATGTAGATATGTTATTATGTATATTTGTGTACCATTTGTATTTAAATGATTGCGTCGCTTCTTTATGTGATGTTTAATCCTCCCCCTTTCAAGAAAAAGTCGACATTGAAATCAAGCTCAGACCTTTTATAATTGAAAATTATATGAAGATGTAGCTATGTAAGAACATTCCAGAAAGAAAGAAAAACTAGGCTATGTGATTAAAACTATTGATTTTAAAAGAATTCGGAATAATTATTTTCACAAAGAATTTTAAACATTTAATTTTCGCTAATTGAAAGGGTCTTGCGCAGTATATAGGAGGCTATTTTTTCAGATTAGGCCATATTTGATAATTGACAAATACAATATGAAAATATTTGTATTTAATACGTAGGAAAGTATAGGTAGTTCGATGTATTTTTCAGAAAGATGGTGATATGTTATCTATTTCATAAAAAAATATCTGAGGTGAGAAAATATGAGTAATTTAACTTTCAACAGGTAAATTGGAAACGTAATTAGCCTATTTATGCTTAGTGTTTTGGTTGAATAAGATTGACAAAAGTATCTACCTTATAGGTATAGTCATATATAGCTAGCCTAGGTTATACATTATAGCCTATACAACTATTCAAATATAGATTAACCTTATGAGCCCTCAATATCTTATCATGAACTAAAGTGATAAGATATATCATTTTGAATTAAAAATCAAAAACATATTTACATTTAAACTAGGAATTTGTAACATCCCATAACGCTTTAACCAAAACGGTGTGTTTTAAAAACGGAAATTGTTTAAAGTTTGAAGGAAACTTTTCACTTCATTCCTTCGCGCTAATTTTCTTTCAGTTGTTCAATCGCTCTCAGCTCGAACCACCGAAGGTATGTTCACTCTTTTTCAAATTTACTTTAAAACATGCCATTTAAATACCAAATTCAACTTTCAGCTGTTGCCATTTAACTTTAAGCAGACATTCATGTAATTGATAAACACTGATAAAATAAAATGCTAAATATTCAATTAACTTTTCCTTAGTGAGTAAACATTGTGCTAACCGACATGACGTAATCATGCTATCTCGGTCATATTTAACTGTTAGATCTTTCTCTAGAATATGTAGACATAGAGATATTAATTTAAAAAACTTCACTAATAGAACAGTTTTTTGTTCTGTCCTCACATTTTCAGGATTGGCAAGGAAAGAAACTTTGAGAATCGGCCGAAGACATTTGTCAACTATGGCCCCCATAACTACGCCTAGTGGCGATCCTGTCACTATAGTGGACAATTTAATTAAAGATAACAAAGTGATGATGTTCAGTAAATCCTTCTGTCCATTTTGTCATAAGGTAAGAATTAAAGATTGTTTCTTTTTTATTTTTCCTAATTACAAAAAGTGAAAGTTGCTTATTTTTTGACAAGTTTTAGACAGGGTGTCAGAAAGGAGTATTTTTGCTGTTCACAATTTACATTTTTGTTGTCTTAAACCTAAAAATTGTCCGAAACCGACTTATTTCTACAATAGAAACTGAAAAATTACAAAAATTTATTTTCTTCATGAAGATAAAATTAAAAGATGACACTCTTTGGGTGACCCAAGTTAGATTTTGCTTATTCTTTTGCCTAAATTTAAAGATCAAAACATTTTGCATAAATTAAATGACCAGGTCGAAAATAAGTGTTTTTTTTTTGTTTAAAACTTTACTTGAGATCTCGTAATTGAATCTAGCAACGCTTAAGAAATAGTACTAAAAGTTTAGGGGAGTTTGTTAAATTTTTGGTTAATATCACCAATGCAGACCTGCCTTTTCTATATAGTTTTTAGCAAAAATAGCTTTCATAAAAACTTTAATATGATTAAATTTGTTCATTTGAAATATTGAAATAGATGCAATATTAAAGTAATTACAAGAACATATAAGGGAAAATTGTATGTCTGGTTGTGCATATGTTGAAACAAGACTTAGGCTAAATTTACTTATTAAATAGTGTTTTTGGCTAGCGAAAACCATTTCAGGAGCAAAGTCAGGTTAGGTTTTCGTTTTTAACTCCCAATAATGCTAAAATGTACTTAAATACTAGTCTTATTTGAAATGACGTCACAGCCAAACGAAATAATTCTTTCTACATAAAGTTTTCGTACATGAGGGTCTGCTTTAGTAATATTTACCAAATTTTTAGTTTATGAATGGCCAGTTACAAATCGCAATGGTTTTTTAACAGTTCACTGGCAGCCATGTTTGTCTCTACGTTGGATGATCTTGATTCTTTATGTGAAAGTGAAAACATAACTTTTCTTGCATATTTGGAATATAAAAAACGAATTAATTTGAAAATAGTGTCCAACTTGGGACCAGTTATTAAGTTTCAATGAAAACAAATTACGATTGACGTGTGCTAAAAGGAACAGCACCGGTTATTGTGAACACACGCAAACAACCCATAAAAACACTTTTTTGAAAATTCTCATTTGGACATTAAACAAATTTTAAAAAGATTAAGGTTAGTTATAATTATGCTAGGTTAGGTTAAGTAATGTAATGTAATGTAATGTTAGGTAATGCAATGTTCTTCCAAATAGGTGAAATTACCTTCGACAATTGGTTTTTGAGGACAGTACATTTATGGATCCTTTTTAGGGATTTTTCATGTTTACTACTTTTAGTACTTTTTAAATGGGATCTCAAGTAAAGTTTTGCCCTTTTTTTGTATATATTTGCAATATGTCAGTTGTTGTTAAAAAATTAATCTTTTGCACAGTTTTGGGATTTTTGAAAACCACATTGGGTATCTTGATTGTAAAAACACTCTTTTTGACACCAGGGTGATGAAAAATATTTTTTCATTTTGAGAAGGACGTTCGTTTTTGATCAGTTTCGATCGTTTTTAAGTTTTTATTGCAGAAAAAGGCCACTTTGGGCTAATTCTTTGGTTAAAAGAGGATGAAAAAAAATCTTAAAGGACAAAAACCCTGGTTTTTAGCACCATGTTTGGCACCTTGAAAGGAGGCCCCAATGAAAAATCTGCCATTTTTTTCTGAATCCAGTGAGGTTAGATTTGAAATTTTTAGCACCTGAAGTGCATATGAACGATAGGGCAATGGATGAAAGTTTACAAAGAACGACATGTTGTTTGATGTTGCGTTGCATGGTCTATGAAAACTGCAGTATTTATGTAAATTTTTAGCATTATCGTGACCGACCAAACAAAACCTAACCTGACTTTGACCCTCAAATGGTTTTAAGTGGCAAAAAAAACACCTATTATAACCAATACACCAATTAAAACCAGTACAGCTGGTACACTTGTCAATTGTAAAAACATAACATGAAACTCTACTTCAGTGAACCTTGTCCGGGCAATGCATTACTATTTGATGACTTCTTGAACAGTTGCCTTTAAATTATAGGGCCATTTTTCAAGAATTCATCAAATAGTAATGTCCTAGACAATTTTTTAGAGCTATGCTTGTGCCAAATGCTCCATAGGAATTACTTTTTTAGTAAACAATGTGCCCAACCGCCCATTGAATGTGGAACCCCAAATGTTTTGCCCTGATCAACAAACTATCATTTTAACAACCTAGACAAAGTATAAAGAAGAACCGAACAACCCAAAATTTCAGGTTACATGTCTAACAATGTGTTAAAGTAGAAACACAGAAGTGCAATTTATATAAATCTAGGAGCTAATTTTTCAGTAGTTTCAACTAATGCGTTGCTTCAGCTGCAGTAGTAATTTTGATGTAGTAATCACTAAACCGGCAGCTTAAGCAACTGTAACCTGCCAACCTCTTAGGGCATTACTATTTAATGACTTCTTAAACAGCTACCTTTAAATCATAGGGCAATTGTTCAAGAATTCATCAAATAGTAATGCCCTGCAAGTTCTACATACAGGAGTCATGAGGACTGTCAGAAATTTTTGGAAAATTTTCTTCTCTCAGATACTCGTACTATTTCCAATAGTTTTGTAATTAAGTGTAATAAAGTTAGATTAGTTTAGTTAGGTTAGGTTAGTTATGTGTAATAGGGTTAAGTGTCCTATTATCGAAGATTTATGGTTTTTTTTCAAAGAAAGAGTCAACATTTATTATGAGAAAAGATCATAGGATAAAAGTTATTCACCATTAAAGATTGGCAATCTTTAAAATGGTCAAGATAAATACCATAAAACATGACCATATTGAGATGGGAACTACTTCTCAAGTTGAAATATATTTTCCTTCTATTGACTTCTACAAGGAGTTGCTTCAGCTGCCATCAACAGTGTCCTCCAATAGTAATGCTAATGGAGTAATCACTCCAATAGTAATTCTAAGGAGTAATCACTCCAATAGTAATTATAACGGAGTAATCACTAGAATGGCAGCTAAAGCAACACCCTGGACTTCTATACTAATAAAAATCAGAATTGATAAGTGGTAAGGAGCTAATAATAGGGCCAGAGCATAACCAGGGTATAACTTCGGTGTTATCAAATTCTAGGTTACACTTTTTTGGTACACTGCCATTACTTTTTAGAAGTAAAATTTATTACAAATATTTCCAATTATTTCAAGTTTTATTTTTTAGTTTTCTATAGAATTTAATTTTTATACTTCATGTATCAGAAATAATATTTAAAATGTTATAAATAACATATATGTGTTACAAAAAAATATGTTTTAAAGTTAATTGACATGTGTGCATACTCTATAATGAATATAGTGTAGTTGCTTATTACAATTTTATTTAAAGTCAATTATTTTGATGAATTGGTACATTTAGTACATTTAGTACATTTAAATAGTACATTTAGTACATTTAAATAAATTTTGGTGAATCACACAAATTTCAAATGGCAATTTATTTGTCAGTTCGAACTAAATAGATAAGGATTTAGGGTACAGTCATTTTCAACTACACTGTGTGATCAGTATGCACCAATCTATACATTTACATTAACAACTTAATGGGTTAATCATTAGGTTTCCCTAGTCATGTAGCCATATCCAGTCCTATTCCATACATTATCCAATCTTTTTTTGAAAGTTTCACATATTTTCAAGAAATCCTTAAGTTTGTTACATTCATTAATTATTTTCACATTGGCTTATGTTTGAAAACCCACTTTGGTTATGAAACATTAAACCAAAACAAATTCCAGTTCAGTATTATGTGACATTTCAGAAATTACAAATTTTCTCACACTTCTTAGCCTATTTAATTTCTTCAGTCTTATCCGATCATAAAAGTTTTACTCAATAGTTTATTTATCCAATTTTATCACTACAATTATGTTGTTCATACTTAACTATATTTTATAACTGATAAAAACTAATTAATAATTATTAATAATTAATAATTAATTAATAATTAATAATTATTAAACACCATAATACAATAAATACATCTTCAATGACCTTCCATGTTAGTTAAAGATAGTTACATTATGAACTTTTCAGCTAAAAGTGATGTAATAATTCCCTTTGAAAGAGTTAATTTTTTATATTGTTTGTTTTAAGTTTTGGGTTAATTTTGAAAATCGTCGTCCCAAGTTGTATGACAACTGCAGAATTAGCCAAACACTGCCAGCAGTTTGAATGGACTTTTTTTTATTTATTATTTGGTCCCAGTGGACCAGGCTATGGGTGCAATGCACATTCACAGCCGGTTGCCAACAGCATGTGGTGTTCCCAGATGGTCACCCATCCAACTACTAACCATACGGGAAGCGGTGTTTCAATGTGGCCAAGGCCATTGACAACTTGAATGGACTATAAACCGTTTTTTTTTATAGAAACTGTTTATAGAATAGCTATATAAACAAAATTAAAGAAATACGAAGGAATTAAGGTGCTTACTGCAATTTAAACATTCTATTTTCCTCATATTTTTTATTTTATTTAAATAGTTATTTTATAAATAGTTTCTACAAATAAATTACTGTTTACTCATCATTCGTTCACTGTTAGGTTGCAATAGTCGGGGAAACACCGAAATTGCGGGCATGTTTATGTTACTAAGATCCAAAAATAAAAAAAATACTAAAAAGAACTCCAAATTTAGAAATTAGCTTGTTAAAATATAAACCCGATTGCTCAGATCTTGGAAATATTAAAATTAGTGTTTGTGATTATTATGAGGCACTATATGAACTCAACAATCATGCCCTAACATAGCCCTCTCATCTGTAGAATGCATAAATAAATACACAGGAGGACCTATAGGAGCTTGGAAATCATCACATAACATAGCCCTCTCATCTGTAGAATGCATAAATAAATAAACAGGAGGACCTATTGGAACTCGGAAATCATTACCTAACCTTGCTTTTGTCTCTAGAATTTGTTCATGCTCTGAAAAAAATCAAAGCAAAATGTATCAAACATATTCCAGAAAAGTTTATATTGATTATTTTAAGATCAGAACACAAAAAGTTCATCTTGTAATGTAAACAAATCCATTAACACCAACAGTATGTACATTAAAATTTATTTTTAAATACATGATACAAAATGAAATAAGTGTGCTTTCAAAATTTCAAAGTGCTCATATGATACAGTGATCTTATACCAGTATCCAAGTTTTTGTCATACAAGCTATAAACTCTTGCCAAGCAAATGCTTTAAGCCTCCACATTGTCTCACTTTAATAGTAATTACTATGGAGCATGTGGCAAACACAGCTCCAAAACAATACTCAGGAAACATTTCGTGTTTGAAATACGTTCATTGTATTGCAGTTAAAGGCGGTCGGCCCGAAGTTGATGCCGTTCTTCAAGACGATCGCGATCTACTTCGTGCTGTTCATCCCGAGCGATCAGCCGTCGGTCTTTGCCGCCGTCATCAAGTGTTTGCCGATCGTGTCGCTGATTGCCTTCGTGCTTCTGCATGGAATGAGCCTCGGTGATGAGTGAGTTAACTTTTCATGCATGATTAATTTAACCTGTTTAATCTAATTAATTGTAACCTTATTAACCTAATTAATTGTAACCTTATTAACCTAATTAATTGTAACCTTATTAATCATAACCTTATTAATCTAATTTATTGTAACCTTATTAAACTAGTTGTACCTAATTTGTTATAACTCTAATGATTAAAACACACTGACGTTATTGTTGAAACCATCCATGATTGTATGGAAGTTGATCGTCCCTTTAGCAGTGAAAGAGTTGAGCGAGTCGAAATGTGTTTGAATTGAGTGAGTTTTATTTCTAGCTTAAGTGATTTTTTTTAGTTTAAATGAGTTTAATTTTAGTTTAAAAGAGTTTAATTTTAGTTTGAATGAGTTTAATTTTAGTCTAAAAGAGTTTTGTCGAGCGAGTGAAACGAAGTTAAGACATAGGTGTTACTATTCCGTCGTCGTCGTCGTCCGGACATTCAACAAAAGGTTCAAGTTTTTATTTTCTTAATAACTTG
>JARUHE010326792.1:0-11115 GCA_031471125.1 Archaeomysis grebnitzkii | reverse complement strand
GTATATATATATCCATATATATGTATATATAAGTATTTATATATTTATATACACATAATTCTATATATATATACACATAATTGTATGTACATATCTATATATACAAGATAAATATTAATTAGCTCCTTAGTCCGGGAAACATAAATAAGCAAAGCAAAACATTTGTAAGCTCCATTAAAGTTGAAATTAATGAATAAACTGATACAAAGTTTGTTCAATTTAATTAAATTAAATATTCCGTTACAATTTATTGTTGTTGTTTTATTATTTATTATAATTACTCATTCAACCATAGGTCACATTAAATTGCTTTTTTGTAGATGAATTTGCATGTAAATGTTTCAATAATTTTAATTGCTAATGTAGATATCAAATGATTTAGTTATTGTTATAAGAATGGTGTACTGAATCAAAAATGTCCAAATAAATTAATCACATCTAACTTCACATTACTTGTAAAATGTATTTCTTATTAGTAAACATAAAACAAGAGGCACTGTATTTCATTGTTGTACAGATTACTTTAATAATGTTGGGCTATAGTTGTAGTCCTAATTTACTCCTTAATAATGTTGGGGTATAGTACGTTATAGTCCTAATTTACTCCTTAATAACAGCTTAAGAGAATATTATATTCACTGTAAAAACATTTGGGCTAATTCGATCACGTTAAGGGAAGTGCCTAGGCCTAAATATTTTGTAATGCGCCACAAACATACATCAATCTCTACTCGAGCCTTAATGCCTCAATAGACGAAATAGTCCCGTTCAATATGTTTTTTTCCGGCAAAACTTTAATGTATTTTGGTCCTTACGGCAAAATTTATTCTGGCTTAAGGGGTTAATTAATTCACGGCCCACACATTAAGCGACTAAACAGTAAACAATCATGACTTAGCTAAATCTCTCAAGAATTGTAACAAAATAAACTAATTTACAAACTTAATATCAAGTTACTTTTTTAGTTTATGAACGGCATTCAAAATTATCTATGAACTGTTTAGTGTTTTAGTTTCACTAACTACGGGTAACAAAATCGGTTTAATACTTTTTGAGTATTGAAGTACGTATGTAAAAAAGTATTTATTCTATATTTCAGTAGATGAAAAACATTACAAACACATTTTTTTATTTAAAAAATATAAAAAGAAAAAATGATAAATCACTCTCTGGTCAACACTAGTTTATGACTTTGCAGGCATTAATGTGAAGGCAGTCTTAAACTGCTGCCTTCAGCTGTCCATTTTTCATGTGGTTTTAAGAGCAAGCCCTGGACGGCTGAGGGCAGTAGTTAAAAAATGTCTTTACATTAATGCCTGCAAAATCATATTAAAATAAATTTTCAATTTGCAATATAATAATACAATTTTACTTAGCCCTACTTTGTATGTAAACTCTATTTAGTAATTCGGTCTCAGTGAGCCAGGCTATGGGTACGAAGCACACTTACCGCCATGGATGGCAGCTATCTCGATAACAGATGAGAAACAGCGAAAGGATCTTAGGTTTCTTAAATGGATCAACAATATCACAAATGAGGTAAGCCACTTTCAAATAAGATAGAGCTTACCTCACTTGTGCTATTAAATGGATCGACAATATCACAAATGAGGTAAGCCACTTTCAAATAAGATACAGCTTACCTCACTTGTGATATTATCCATCAAAATAGTGTTCTTTAAGTGCAATAATTAGAATTATTAAAGCAACGGGAAGATGTTAAACGATCTGTCAAAAGTTACATATTGAAAAAAAGATAAGTGTTGGCATAAAAAATATAGGCAATTGGGACATTACCTAACCTAGCATAACATAACCTAGCGTAGCCAGGCCCATACTAGCACAGACTAGAATAACCTAGCACAGACCACCATAGCCAATCACAGACTATCATAGCCTAGCACAGACTAGCAAAGCCTAACACAGACTATAATAGCCTAGCATAGACTAGCAAAGCCTAACACAGAAAATCATAGCTAATCACAGGCTAGCATAGCCAATCGCAGACTAGCATAGCCAAGTACAGACTGGCATAGCCTAGCACAGACGAGCAAAGCATAATATAGACTATTATAGCCAAACAGACACTAGCATAGCCAAGCAAAAACCAGCATAGCCTAGCACAGATTAGTATAGCCAAACACATACTAGAATAGACTAACCTAGCGAATCACACACTAACACAGCCAAGCAAATACTGGTATAGCCTAGCACATACCAGCATAGCCTAGTATAAACTAGCATGGCCAAGCACAGACTAGCATAGCCTAGCACTGACTAGCATAGCCAGGCACAGACTATCATAACCTAGCACAGACTAGCATAGCCAATCACAAACTTGCATATCCAAGCAAAGACTAGCGTAACCTATCATAGACTAGCACAGCCAAAACACATACCAGCATAGCCCAGCACCAGTACTGGACTTACCTATAGGTTAAATAAGCTATAGTTTAGGGCTACACACCATGGGGGCCTCATTTTTAAAAATATATCTTTATTTTAACACAATTTCATCAAAATGAAGGGCCACAGATTTCATATAGCCTAGGGCCTCAGCAGGTGGAAAACCGGCCCTGCCCAGCGCAGACTAGCCTAGCCAATCACAGGCGTGCATAGTCAAGCAAAAACTAGCGTCGCTTATCACAGACTAGCACAACTTAGGTCATACTAGGATAGCATAGCACAGGCTAGCATAGACGACCGTAACCTTAAAGTAAATGTCATTTACCTCAACCATTGGACTAGGTTTTAATGAATAGAGGACGTGTTCATATGATTATAAATGTGTTTGTTCAGATTGAGACAAAGTTTAAGACATTAAAACACTTCTTTTGTATTATCTTAAGTTACATTAAAATTTATTGCTGTTACAATCCTTGTTTTTGTTATCTAAACAAAACAATTGTTTGTTCTGTGTTAAAACCAATGTAAATACATACAAGGTGTGTGTATGTATGTTGTGTAGGTGTAGATGTTCATGTGAGTATATGTGAGTGTGTATGTGCGTAAGTGTGTGTGTGCGTGCGTGAATGGGTATGTGTATGTGAGCGGATTCGACGTGAGAGTATTGGCATGCGTGAGAGTGTGTGCCTGCGTGAGTATGTATGCGCGCGTGAGGGTGCGTGCGTGCCTGAGGATATGTTCGTACATGTGTGTGTGTACGTTTATTATGGTGAATCTTCTCAACATTTTGAAGTAAATTAAATTGTTTCCTATTGGTATGAAATTATGTGAAAGATTAAAAATTTTAAATTGATTTAGATTTTTAAAATCAGCGAATGTTAAAAATCAATATTTTTCATAGAATATAAATTGTATAAACAATTAAATATTTAAACTTTATTAATCTATAGCTTTTCAAAAAATGTGAAAAAGTAAACAAAACATTTTAACATTTGCATTCACCTAAAATCTGAACCAAAATCGACGACGACGACTACAACCATAACGTCGAACTGACCCACACATGAAAGTAATTAAGACTTAAGAAATATGAAGAATATGTTGATACATAAATTGATTTATGATTAATAAATTTAAATAATAAATATAAATTTAAATTGAGATATAAACTTTTTGCGATGTTACGATTTTTATGAACGTCTGAAATAAAACTAAAAATAATTTACATCAATAAGCTTCAAATAAATTCTGAACTAATGATTTCATCAAAGATATGTTTGTTAATAAACGACAAAATTTAAACATGTGAATAAATCATTTAATAAAAATAAAAATCATCAGTGAATAACATATATGATTAAATACGTATAATAAATAAATTAAATAAATAAATATATCTAATAATAAATAAAAAATTTACAAATAATTAAATTAATATATAAATACATAACTAATTACTTTCTTATAAATATAAACAAATAAATAGACAAATGAATAAATACAAATGGTTGAATAAATACATCTTTTAAAACAAATACAAGTAATTCAATTAAGAGTTTACATAAAAAAACAAATAAATTAATATATTAGCATAAATAAAAACAAATACATTAATTTATTAGCATAAATAAAAACAATTAAACTAAAATATTAGCATAAATAAAAATAAATAAACTAATATATTAACATAAATCAAAACAAATAAATGAATATATTAGCATAAATAAAAACAAATAAATTAATATATTAGCATAAATAAAAACAAATAAATTATTATATTAGCATAATAAAAACAAACAAATTAATATATTAGCATAAATAAAAACAAATAAATTAATATATTAGCATAATAAAAACAAATAAATTAATATATTAGCATAAATAAAAACAAATAAACTAATATATTAGCATAAATAAAAACAAATAAATTAATATATTAGAAAAACAAAAACAAATAAATTAATATATTAGCATAAATAAAAACAAATAAATTAATATATTAGAATAATAAAAACAAATAAATTAATATATTAGCATAAATTAAAACAAATAAATTGATATATTAGCATAATAAAAACAAATAAATTAATATATTAGCATAAATAAAAATAAATAAACTAATATATTAACATAAATAAAAACAAATAAATTAATATATTAGCATAAATAAAAATAAATAAACTAATATATTAGCATAAATAAAAACAAATAAATGAATATATTAGCATAAATAAAAGTTAATAAATTAATATATTTGGATAAATAAAAACAATTAAACTAATATATTAGCATAAATAAGAATAAATTAATTAATATATTAGCATAAATAAAAACAATTAAACTAATATATTAGCATAAATAAAACAAATAAATTAGACTATTAGCAAAAGTAAAAACAAATAAATTAATATATTAGCATAAGTAAAAACAAATAAATTAATATATTAGCATAAATAAAAACAAATACATTAATATATTAGCATAAATAAAACAAATAAATTAATATATTAGCATAACTAAAAACAAAAACAAAACAATATATTAACATAAATAAAAATAAATAATAAAATAAAACTTTCAATAATAAAAAAGCTGAGAATTTAATTGCAAAATTAAAGCGATTAATTTCCAAGAAATTGTTTCTTCAACTTGATTAAACGTGACGTCGAAATTTTCACGATTTTCATCCTCGCCCTAAACTAATCTTGAAAACTATTAGTTAAAGTTTGATTTACTAGTAAATTATTAACTAATTAGTTAACAATTTGTTTAATTAATAAACTATAAAATAAATAATTAGTTAAAATTTGCTACATTAGTAAGTTATTTACTAATTAGTTAAAAGCTAATTTTATTAGTATACTATGAAGTAAACAAATAGTTAACATTTGCTACATTAGTAAACTATTAACTAATTAGTTAACCGTTTATTTAAATAGTAAACTATAAATCAAATGATTGAATAAAATTTGCTTCATTAGTAAATTATTAACTATTTGGTTAAAAAGTCGACAAATTATTAAACTATCAAGTAAATAAATAGTTAAGATTTTCCGCATTAGTAAGTTGTTAACGAATTAGTTAAAAAGTATTAGCTAATCAATACAAAAATGATTTATAAATTATACTTAATCTAGTTGATTAAATATTTACTGGATATTTTGTATACATGACAATTAGTTAATTCTAACATTTCTTAGGTAATTTATAGTGTGATGTCATTTTTATAATTGGTTCTCTCATGTGATTTTTTCACATTTAGGCCCGCACAATATAAACTAATATTTACATTCATCTATTTTTATTATTATTATTTTATTTTTCATAAAGTTTAGTGTCTACATTACTTTATTTTGTTTGTTAAATTGTAGTGAGTTTAAGTATAAAAATAAAACTCACGATCCCATCCTACTCCTCACGCTTGACATAATTTCTTCCACCTTATATAATTTTCTGCCTTCAACTTTTATTTATAAAACCTCCATCAAAAACATAAAAAAATAAAATGACGTAAAATTGCATAAATATTTTGTCTAATGAACTGCCATAATTGAACATAATCACGAATAAATGGAAGAAAAACAGCAACATAAATCACATGAAAGTTAAATTTTAAATAGCATTTACATATGTTTTTAGACTACCATTGGTGTCGCGTTACATAACTTTCAACATTTCTTTGTAGTTATTAAACATGTTTTCAACTACCTCTAATTTAACTGTTAAATTAACTTTCGCTTCATTAATCAACACTGACTTTTTAACAACATTTTCTTTAAATTTATGGACTTCTGTTCAAATATTTATTCAGCTATAAATGTTAAGATATTTTATTTTTAACTTGTAACTATTTTGTTTAATTTGTAAATGGTTTTGTTGTTGTTTTGCAAAGGTATTTATCATTAAATTTAACAACAGTGTTGTCATTTTTATCGAAAAATTTGTATGTTTAAATAATTTTGAGCTGTACTGAATAATATTATAAATATTTAGGTAAATAGTATAATAATTATTGAAGTAACCGTTATTATAATGAATAAATTAAATAATATTTTAATTATTAAACTAAATAATATTATAATTATTAAATTAAATAATATTATAATTATTAAATTGAATAATATTATAATTATTAAATTAAAAAATATTATAATTAATACATTTAATTAATGTTCGATGTAGTAATAATAAATACAGCAGTGCCAAAAATGTTTCTTTTTTTATATAGTTTTTGTTTTTGTTTTGTTTTGATATAACATTTTAATTCCAATGGACCAGGCGATGGGTGCAATGGAGCTCCACCGCCAAAATGAGGCCATCATCATTTTGGCTCTTCGTGACAAAGTATTGATTAGTTGCACTTAACCAAGTTAAATTGATTTAGATTAAATTAAATTAAATTGAATTAAATTAAATTAAATTAAATTAAATTAAATTAAAATAAAATAAAATAAAATAAAATAAATTAAATTAAATTAACTTGATTTAAATTAAATTAAACTAAAATAAATTAAATTAATTGAACTAAATTAAATTAAATCCATTGTTTTTGTATTATATAGCCTACCGTAAGTCGGTTATGTTAGAGCCTTTTCGTTTTTGGAATTTTATAAAAAAAACTTTTTCAAATGAACTTTATTAAAGATATATTTTTATAGATTAAAAAACAAGAAGGTCTGAACTTACCCTCACCAGAATTACCCGATTTAACAATAGTTAAATCAATAGAGAAGAGAAGTATTAGTATAATAGCATTTAAAATTATTCTTAGGAAAGCAAACAAATAAAAAAAACATTTTTGTCAAAAATGTGCTTAGTGCTGAAGAAATCATCGGCCTCCGCCGCGCCGGCCCCCGACAATCCACAGTAGTTTTTTCACAGCCTAAAAACAAAGACTATTTGACCACATAAGGCATATTTTGAGAAAAAAGTAAAATTTATTAATGGTTGGTTTCAATATTAGTTTGAAGGAATGTTAGGCCTTATGAAAATTGGATGGACAATAGCACAAGTGAGGTGAGCTCTATGCTATTTGAATGTGTGCTACCTCACTTGTGCTATTGTCGACTCAATTATTATTTAGAGGTTGTAAGGGTAAAACAAAACAACCTATAACAATCCATTAAATTATAACTTAAATTCAAGTTTAAAATATGAAAATGTAAATATAGTTTTTATCGAGCGCGAGAACGTAGTGGCGAAACTCTATATATGGTTTACTTTTTCGGAAAATGACAAAAAGTGTCGTTGATGTTGATGTTGATGTGTCATAACCGTTTTTTTATTACTGACTTTTGAGCAATGTTTGTTTAAAATGAAATGTTGGACTTTTAATTTTAATAATTGTAGGATAAACTTTTTGTATCTAAAATTTAAAGTTTTTTAAATAAAAGCATTTTCATTTGCAAAGTTTGACAAACCAACTTTTTTTTTCATTTTATAAGAATGTTTATTTAGAATGAAATGAAGAACTATACATTCCAAACAATGTCTACTAAATAAACTTCTCACACAAATATACAGTTTTTGAGATAATAGCCATTCAGATTTTCAGAACATAGACATTAGGCACTAGGCTATGAACGTTACCGTAGTCACGGTTAGTGAACTAGGCTACTTCTTTGAAGTTTTTTCCAGGTGCAAACATGAAATTTGTTTATAGCTTTATATAATCTACTTTTGATTTTTATAAATATTTTTTTTCCCACAAAAAATGTTAAACTGTATTTCTCGCAGGGTGCTATTTTTTATTATTTTATTAAATGTGTTTTTTTTGTTATCTATTTCCTTTACAAATAATTATTTTACATTAGACTAAAGAAGAAATTAAATAATTAATCTGGCTAATAGTTGATGATTAATTATGTCTTGATATAAACGTGGTAAAGATATGCCCTGACAACAATATGACAAAATGTTGATAAACGTTAGTGAAGGATTTTAAAGCACAAAAATATAAGATGATTCTTGAGAAAAATATTTAAGTTCATACCATTAATTTGATAACTAGTTTAAATAAATTATTCTTACACTACATTTTAATTTATATATTAAAGATATTTAAAATTAATTATATCATTTGTATTACACATCGCCTTATTAACAATAATAACAATAAAGTTTTAGATTAATAGCAATAGTTAATACTATTATAAATGAAAAGTATAAACAAAATTATGGTATTATGATATAATAGTATTAATAGTATTAATAATATTATGATATAATAGTAGTAATAGTATTAATAATATTATGATATAATAGTAGTAATAGTATTATTAATATTATAATATAATAATAGTAATAGTACTATACATAATGTATTATAAATAACACTAATATAAAATAATAATAATAATATAATAACATTTAATTTGCATCAAAAATCACTAATTAATAATCACGACAGGTATCACTCACAGGTAAATCTGATCACTCACCTGGCGGGCCATTGAAGAACTGTTCATGACGAGGAACAAAAAGTACGAAACGCTCGTAACATTAAACCTTTTAACGCCCAATGAGATAAAAAGTGACATTAACAAGGGTTGTTTTCAGTACTAACTTTAATGGGTTTTATTCATTAAGACAAGGTTTACTGAGGCGTTAAAAGGTTCGCGTGTTTCGGGACGCACGTAATCTCATTTTTAAGTAATGTTAGGATGTCCGAAAAATTAATTTTAGGTAAAGTTGAAAAACTTGGTTTGATCACCAACAAAATAATTCATAATCTAGCCTGTTGAATTATGCGTGTAGGAGGGTCCGTTTACATGTGTGTGTGTGTGTGTGTGTGTGTGTGTGTGTGTGTTTGCGTGTGTGTTTGCGTGTGTGTGTGTGTGTGTTTGTGTGTGTGTGTATACATGCGTGTGTGTGTGTGTGTTTGTGTGTGTGTGTGTGCGTGTGTGTGTGTGTGTACATGTGTGTGTGTGTGTGTGTGTGTGTGTGTGTGTTTTGGTTATATTTATATATAGTAGGTAGCTGGATTTAAAAAAAAATAAGAATGTATTTAAAACGAAACAAAAAAAACACAAAACTCTTTCAATTGTTGTTGTAAGCAAAAAACAATCAGATACGAACAAATATGATGGAAAAACTAAAATATTTTAAATTATCGTTCAATTCACTATAGAAATCAAGTGAGAATATTTTGATACAGCCCCCCAAGAAAAGTACGTACGTGTGCTATACGTAAATAAACACGTACTTGGCACGTTGTATTCACAAATACACTTAAGTACGTAATTTGTGGATACAAAAAAAACAAACCAGGACATATTTTGTGAAAAAACACACCTGAGGTATGTTTTTTTACAACGTACGTTTGGTACGTAAGGTACGTACAACGTACGTAAATCTAGTTCTGGAGTTAACAGAAAAAAATGCATAATAATTATCTTAGAGTAGCTTGATTACAACCAAAATAAACAAATGTTTACCATTTTAGAACTAAGTATCAGATCGTTAGTTTAGAATGACTAGAACGAACAACTGTAATCATTATCTTCAATTAACTTAATCAAAAGTAAAAATAAATAAAATCTTAACCAAACATGTATCGAACGAAGTATCACGGCACTAGTTCTAGAATTACCACAACAACTACAATAATTATCTTCAAACAGCTTAATAAGAAATGTAAATAATTAAGTTATTTAATTCAAACATTTTGTCACATTTGATGTACCTCGGCAGAAGCGCTTGTGGATAAGGGCGAATTTGCACCTGCTTAAAATATAATTTACGAGGAAATGAACGTCATAAAGTTAGACAAATCTATCGTTTAGTATTTTCTAATTTCACGGATACGAACTCAAGAAGTTTATCTAGTTTAGTTTCGACTAAGTTAAATGTGATTAACAACCTTTTTTTCCATTTTATTCTCTAATATAAAGTAAATAATTTTTCCTTGATGCCAAACAACGTAAATATGTATTTATATTTGCGAGAAATTATTTATTTGTGAATTAGTTTATGCAAAATATAATTTATATTCGAATGTCTGCAATTCGTCTTATCTTAATATTCGTTTTTACTTGTGTAGTTCTTACAGCTTTAAATTTATCTCATTTACTGTTTATATATTAAGATATCATTTATTTTATTTTTAAATAAGAAGGAAGTTGAATAAATTTATAAATTCGCTCTTAAAATGATTATTTATATTTATATTTATTTATTAAACTATGACTTATTTATTTTTAAATAAGATGGAAAATGAATAAATATATAGATTCTTTCTTAATACTCATATTTATAAAAAATGGGTTTATTAAAAACATCAGCAGTTGGATAAAAACATAAAACTTTTGAGTTTTTATTATGACAAAGACTTTTTATTTTTTTACGTTTGTATCATGTACAGTGCAAAATAAAACATTAGGCAACTTGTTAGATAGTTTTTACCAATGCATTATTGTTTTTATTGATTTTTACCAACATTAATACATTAACTGAATCAGTTCACTAATTTCAATATTACTTGATTAAAAAGAATGATTTATTGTGTTCCAACTAGTTAAACAGTTATATTGAATGGTTTTATGTAATATGGTTATATTTCTCAAAGCAATTAATACCTTATAATGACTTGTATATTTGTTAAATTTAGTATAAGTAGTAATAATTCATAGTCAATGTCTGAGGGTGTCTAGTTGCTTGAAACTGGTCGCACACAAACACACACACGCACAAACGTACCATATATGTATA
>JARUHE010326781.1:0-11115 GCA_031471125.1 Archaeomysis grebnitzkii | reverse complement strand
TGTTATTGGTTTATTGTTTGTTGTTTGTTATTGGTTTGTTATTTTTGTTTGTGATGGGTTTGTTGTTTGTTGTTTGTTATGGGTTTATTATTGGTTTGTTGTTTGTTATTGGTTTATTGTTTGTTGTTTGTTATTGGTTTGTTGTTCTTTGTTTGTTATGGGTTTGTTATTGATCAGTTGTTTGGTATTGGTTTGTTGTTTGTTGTTTGTTATGGGTTTGTTATTGATCAGTTGTTTGGTATTGATTTATTGTTTTTGTTATTGGTTTTTTGTTTGGTGTTGGTTTGTTATTTGTTAATTGCCCAGTAGGCAATTAACGTTGTTTGCAATATTGTTTGAGAGTTGAACTGAGGTTTCTTGGCAACAAACCCAATATAGATGTTATTAAAACGTTGTATTTTGGAAATTATTTGTCATTTGAATTATTATTGAAGTTTTATGAACATCTGATAACATTATTTAATCGTTATAACAACTTTCCGTACAAATTTCACTCTAACCAACTTCAATACAACGTTATAAGAACATTTTAAATACAACGTTGTATCAAATAACCACTACTTAACTTCTGTTGAGCTATGGTTACATAAACGAAGTTAATGAAATTTTGAGTACAGGTTTGTTGTGGAATAGTTATAAGCAAACGTTACAAAAACGTTAAACAATGTTTAGTTGAAACAACGTTTTTAAAAATGTTCATATAACGTTGTATTGAAACCTGTTAAAGTAAAGTTTGTAGGGAAAGTTTTTATAACGTTTAAACAACGTTGGCTTCAATAATAATTCTAATGACAAATGTTTTACAAAATACAACGTTGTATAATTTTTATAAGATTTTAAAATAAGTTGTAACAACATTATAATACCCGTTGGGTGGTTGCGGTCGGTTAGAAGATTTTAAAACAAGTTGTGGCAACATTAAAATACCCGTTTGGTGGTTGCGGTCGGTTTGAAGATTTTAAAACAAGTTGTGGCAACATTAAAATACCCGTTGGGTGGTTGCGGTCGGTTAGAAGCTTTTAAAACAAGTTGTGGCAACATTAAAACGGGTGGTTGCGGTCGGTTGTTGAAATTGTGAAGTGTAGTGGCGATCTTTAAATATTTTAGATTGTTGTCATTATCGTCATCCGGACCAACATTTTGTGATTGTCTTTAGAGCAATAATTGTTTAGAGTAAGACATTTAGGTCTTTCAATAAAATAAATTTTTCATTTAGATTTTTCCCTCAACTTTTAAAGTTTTTCAAATAATAGCTTTTTTAGTGTTATTTTTAATGAACTTAGAAAACATTAACATGAATATTTATTTATAATAAAAGGAAGAGCTGTTAATGCTCAACCAATTTTGTTCATAACTCCTTTACACATACTTAAATTTTTTTAAATAATAGCTATTTAGGGAGTATGTTCTTAGGGTTACCCAAAATCAAAATTTGGCTTCTAACTTTATTTTGTATTTGAAAGGAATGTTTACTTAAAAAATTCTACTGGTTTAAACTATAAAACAATTTGAATTAATTCAAGTTATTTCAGATCATGCTAGCTGGTGTCTTAGAAACGGATCTTCAGCAGAACAATTGAGAGCAAAAAACTTAATTGTGAAGGTCAACACATTATAAGTATTAAAATAAATAATAATAGTAACACAAATTGTAGTAAAAACAACAAAAACAACAGCATCAACATTATTCAACAACAAAGACATCCAACATTAAAAACTTCCAACAACAAAAACAACATCAACGGCATCAACAACAACAAAAACATCAACAACATCAAAACAATAATAATAATAATAATAGCTTTTAAACTTTGTATTTTATTTAAAAAAAAATTTATTAGCTTTACTTTACATATAAATTTATATATACGTCAACTTAGGAATGTTATACAAGGATAATAATCAAAGTGGCATTAACTCAAGATGACAATAATTGAATACAAAATGCATATAAATTACAAAAATGTTAACCTAATAGTGACAAATTTATTTTATTATACTAGCGTCCGAAAATACTTCATTACATAATTTTTTTAAATATAGGAAAATCTCCTGTTATATAATAACATAATAATATATAGAATATACATTATGATAAATTTTAATAGTTTGATAGCAATATGTTTTAACATATAGGTTTAGAAATATAATCCATGATAAGAAAGTTAATGCAGTGAAAGATTATTTTCCATTTAGTTAGTTACTTTCATTTGGTCCTAGTGGACCAGGCTATGGTTGCAGTTTCAGCACATTCACCGCCTGGATTCTTTTCTATGTTAATAAATACAATACACAGGGTGTGTACATGAATTAACTGCGTGTTTTGATTCAATTTAAATTTTTATATAAAATTGTGTTCTGCTCAAATTTCTATTATTCCATGTACAGGGTGTCCCTATAAATTTCAAAATTCTTTCTTAAAGATAGTTAAAACAAATAGAAAAGACAAAAAGGTAGTTAATTTATGTACACGCTGCATAAAAAATGCTACGCATTGAAAGACGCGTTTGTATATTCAAAAAGTTTATAAAAGTGTGTAATTGTTGTATACAATTCTATATTTTAATATATTAACACATTTTTTCATTTGTTTCGAATAAAATTCTCTCTAAACTGTCAAATACAAATTCTGGTTAACCATGAGTTTGATGAAAATTTAAAAAGTTCTAAAATGTCTATTATTCAAATAAATGTAACTTTTTGCAAAATAGTCCTTCGGGCATTCTACCTTAAAACATCCAGTTTTCGTTTGTTTTAATTAACCTAAACCTTCAATTAAAAATCTCGATTAACCATGAATTTAAACTTTGTTATAAATAATGATCTCACACTTAATACACCAGTATATAATTTTATGTCCGTTATTTTCAATTAAACAAACATTTATGTAAAACTATTTTTTTTTATTATTTTGAAGAAAGGGAAAATTTAGTCAAGGGTCCACAAATCATCCGCCGTCCCAAAAACAACAACAACAACATCAACAACAACAATCAGAGGTCATTTTTGGAAGCTGTCTTTAAAACACACCTTATTAATGAAACTTTATTATATTTTTAATAGTTTAATAAACATATAATTCACAATGTAGTTTTATAAATATAATCTATGGTAGAAGAAAAACAATTTAGTAAAAAAATGTTCCATAATAATAATTTAAATATTCAACAACTAAATAACAATAATAACAACAATAAAAATAACAGTAGCAATAATAACAAACATGAAAAATGATAACAATAACGACAAAAACAGTAACAACAACAACATCAATGAGAGATTTGAAACGTAATATTTAAACGAATATTTATTTTACAAAAGAAATTCACATTTACAATATTGTATAAAATTATATACAAGACAATTCATGTTCTGTCTTGTTTAACCAGACATTTGAAAATCCCAATAAATGTTGATAATACAAAAAAATTAATTGAACAATTTTGCTTAGAATTATATAAAAGGCAGTTTGTGTTCAATAACAAATCTGTAAAATGAAAATTAAAAAAGTCCTGCCTAACAAAAGATTTGAAAGCCTTTTGCAATAAGTATTGGTTTTACAAAAAAACACTTTGTATAGTCTTGTTTAGGATTATATATAAGAGAATTCATGCTCAATAAAACGTGTGAGATGAAATTAAAAAGAAATATATTTTTCTGTCAAAAGTCTACTAAGTGGTTCTAACCAGAGATTTTAAAACCTATTATTTCAATAATATTGATTTTGCCCAAAACAAATATTTAGACAATATTGTTCAGAATTATATATACATACAAGGCCGTTTTTTTAAAAACATTTTTTAAGTCTTGTCTAACCAGAGAAAAAACTATCATGACGATGTTGATGACGATGATGATGATGATGATGGTGGAGATGATAATGATAGTAATAATGAAATTCATAATAATAATGAAAATAATAAAAACAGTCTAAATAATAGTAATGAGAATAATAATAATGTGGATGATATTGAAATTATTTAATAGTCAAAAGTATAAAACAGTTTTTATGTCTAATGAAACATTTAATTCAAGTAGTATTCTTGGTAATTAAAAACATGAAAAACAGGTTATAAATATATTTATCTGTGTGCATTCTTCAATTATGTAAAATTGAGACAATTAACCAACAACTGAAAAAGGCCCAACAAAAAACGAAAAACTTAATTAGGGTGCATTTTCAAAAAAATAAGAAATTGAAATTGTACAATTAATCATTGACAAATTATAAAAAGCATTAAATAACTAACATTTAAGGGTGTCGAACTTCAAACAAAAATTGACGAATTTGGTAGGCTTGAACTTGTTTAACTTTAAAAAAAGTTTTTTATAATTAAAATAATTTTGAAAATACGTTTTCTTAATTAAATGTAAATTACTGTGTATATACATTACATATGCATAAAATTAAAATAAAAACCTTGTATAAGCTAAATAAATATCTAAAATAAATTTGAGAATTTTTTTTTCATAGAAGGAAGTTGTAAGTAAATATTGCCAAACTAAATATCTAAACTACACCCATTAAATGGCTAAAATGATCTAAAACTAGCTTTGCAAAACCAATCCAAGTTAATGATACACAACAAATCTTCATTCTTCCTTCTTAATATATAAACAAACCACAAATTGGTATTTGTTGTGCTCAGTAACCATCAATGTTAACTTATTTATATTTTTCTAATTATACTTTATAATTCAAAATATTTATCTCAGAAAAATAATAAATTGTTTCAAGAGATATTTTACAAACATTTATAGTTTAGTATTAAAATTTATTTACAGTCTATCACTTCATTAAGTTTAAGACACACAATGAAAATATTTCTAACTTTTTTTTATTTTATTTTTTTGGAATCGTTTTTTGTTGATTTCCGATGCAATGAGCACATTTTTCAGAGATGTTCACGTCACAGAGTGAAGTCTAAGACTGGATGAGCTTCGTATCTTTGTCACATCGAAGTTTCCTTCATCTTGTTTCATTTTTTTTAGTTCATTCTTAAAAAAAACATTTCACTTGAAAATAGACAGAAATACCGCTGTAATGTTAATTATTACATAACAAAATCCTAATAAAAACTACACATGCTGTAAAATATTTTATATTCACAACAAAATTTGAACAAGTGTAAGTAGACTTAAATTTAAAATAAATTGAATAAAAACTAAAATACAAAGAAATTATAGAATACAGAAAATACACAAATACAAAATACTCTGCAATACTAAACATTTTATATAATTTTATTTATTTATATTTCCAAATGAAGTAGGTAGTCTGGATGTTTTAATGACCTATTGTTAATCTTGGCAATTGCTTCTAGATTTTTTAAAACAATTAAATGTTGTAGAAATAAACATTTTAATAACTAACATGTGGAATATGATATTTTAAAGATGTTTTCGATTTAAATAAAACATGAATAAATTCTGAGAAACTTATTTCATAAACAATATCATATCAACATTTCGTTACAATATTATTGATATTTGAAGGATCTGTAGCCAATTTATAGCTACTTTATACTCTGAAACGTAATTAAGCTGATGTGAATTGCCACATTCAAGCCAAGTAGGCTTGTACCAAATTTAGTTAACGAACATAATAATCCTTGATTGTACGACATGGTCTATAGGAACATAACAATCAGTTGATCGTTGGGAATTACATGACAAATACAAATTTAATGGAATAACAGATATGAACTACTGTAATTATGGCTTAGACAATACTAATTGTTTATTAAGTGAGGTCTAACACGAAATTTTCAGTGCTTTCTAATAATTATCTTATGATGAAAATGAACATTAAGAAACTAATTTATTATATCTTATGTTGCAACAATATACTAATAATAAATAGTTATGATTTTTATATAGCGTGTCTAATCAAACTTAAGCGATCTCTGCCCCGTTTCTCGTATCAACTTTAACCTACTACCCACATCAACTGATGTGTACCCTAAATATATGGAGCCGACATATGGCGCACCCTCAAAGCCGGGGTAAGCTTAGCATTTGAGATTCTAAGAAAATACAGCTGCGTTCAGATTCTCAATGAAATAGCTTTATAGCGGACTCGAATCGATGACAATGAGTTTGCTTACACAGCATTAATCTACAGTCAGTCTTCGTACCCGATCCCAATCAGTGTATGTCAAGATTTGATTTACACAAAGAGTAAGGGAAAACGGAGGCTCTCAAAATACATTTGGCCAGCACGTACATTATATCAAGACAGGCGATCTAAGAACTAGTACAGTTATCAGAGATTTACTTTATGTTAACACAACCTTAGTCAATGACACATTAAAGATAATGTATGGCATAAATGGAACAGTAGTTCCATCACCTCTGGTTCTGGAAAATTTATCCATTCCACAACAGATAACATAGAAACCAAAGACATTTCTCTAGATGGACAATCTATGTTTCATGCCACTTAGTGCGCAGCTTAGTACAGCATTCAACCATCTGTTTCATTAATTATCTTAAACCTACATAAATTTCAAGCTTTTAGCTCCAAAGGTTGTCAAAACTGCTAACCACAGTTATAGAATAGAGTCATCAAAGATTAGTTTAACAAACATTTCTGACTGTTCACATGCAGTAAAGGGTATAGCCATAGACAAACCATTCATTGTGAAACGTATACACGAGGATCCCAAACCATACTGTTCAAGCTTTTACAAATATGTTACTGTATTAACCCTGTCAAAACAATGGTATGTTATATGCCAATTATACAATTATCTCCACATAAAGTACATACCCTGAATACAGTTATAAACTTATAAAACGAATCACTCGTGTTTCACGATGGCTTGAACACAATTCCTTTGCTTTAACTGTTGATCAGGCATTGTCACCACAGCTGATGGAGGTAAAAAGGTCCATCTTAGAATACAGAGATGTACTACACTACAATGAATTTCCTGAACATATTCATACAACACATGCATAACACTGGCTTGTTTGAAGTCTTGATAGAAAGAGGAAATTTAGGTTCAAACACCACTCAGCATGCTATGGTAAGAAATGAATGTTATATAAGAAGGAGAACGCATTTATAAAAAATGCACTAAGTACTTTGGAAACTTTTATTACCTCAACTGATTGTTTTTTTTTGGAATTGCAAGACCCCTGATCTAAAGGAATATCTACTCAACGCCATCAAAAAAATGAATTTGATGAAATAGTGTTTATGATATATACAGTACAAAGTGATGGCAACATTTGTAACAAACAATAAAGAACATAACTTTTAGTTAAATAAATGATTGTCAGCATTATGCGTCTAACGTCTGTGTTCAGTGAGATGGCGTTTGAAAATGTAATTTATAAACTTTTAAGAGGCTGCTTCCATCCTTTTATCGTTACGATCACACAGTTAATGAGAGATGGAGCAGAATATTCTTTTCCCAAATGAATCAACTCTCACAGAAGGTTCATACAGAATTTTAGCAAGGTCAGTTTGTTATTAAGCTATTTAATCACAGATTCGGCCTAGTTGATTTGGATCACAGCCAGGAATGCTTGAAAAATACAGACAATTAAGGAAATTGAATTATTGGAATAGCATTATGTCGGTAGACTCTAATCTAAAATTTACCAGCTCATATTGATATATGATCTATTGAACATAAAACTAAAGGTATAAATATGAAACTGAAATTGTTGAAAAAAGGAATTTGGGAAGCAACGATATTGGATTTTATCATTGAAGCACATAGGATGAAAAACGCCAGGTATACCAATTAGTTTTTTAGTCCGACATACAGTATTTCAGTTCACTACTTGATAACAAAACCATATATTTACACACTAATAGTAAGATTTTTCTCAAATTACAACTTAAAATATCAGAAAACAGGAAAAACTGAGTGGTGGCCATATTGCATTGTGATTTACAGTGGCAGATATTTTGTTTTGACTCACCATATTTAAATTGTGCTAAGAAAGTTGTTTGCTAAACTTTAAAAAAATGGCTAACTCATTTAAAATTAAAAAAAAATCCATTCGAATCTAGATAGTAAACCAAGCTCAATGTTAATTTAGATAAATGCAACAATACTGAATATTTGTGAAATAGAACACACTAATTAAAAATTATGGGCGTGTCTGTGTGTGTGTGCGTGTGTGTGTGCCTGCATACTTGTGTGTTCAAAATTTCAACACAACCGTAAAAGTTAGCAAATCCTTCCGTAGCGCGTCTGTTGAGCAGGTTAATTTTTTGTCTCTTGTTTACTACGTCGATTCATATCATAACTTTGCCATATCTTTAATTATGGGCGGAAAAATTGTGTATTATTACATTTTCATTATAGTTTATTTTCTTCATAAAAAGTTTATTATTAAGTTTTTATTTTAATTCAATTTAATCGGTTTTATTAATTAGACTTTAAAACGTCTTCATGTTTTTGCTGTTGTCATTTTGCTTTTTAAAACATCGTTGGAGTTTTGTGGTTTGGTTACAAAATAGGGAAATTTAAAAACATAGCCCTATGTTATTATTTTTTATTGTTAAACATAACATATTATTTACGATACGAACAAAATAGTTCATTGTAATTTAAGGAAAATAATTAAACAAAGATGAATAAACACAACAGAAAATCAAAATTTTGTAGACATTTTTATTATCTTGAACACAGATTGCGTTTTTTTTCCTGCATGGCTTAGTTTTTTGAGTCGGATAAAACCAAAGATCTACAAATTAGATTTTGTATAGCAACACTTTTCTTAAATTAAAATCTTGATTTACTGTTTTTATAGGGTAATCAGAAATAACAATAAAATCGATCAAAATCATCAATGTCTAGCTACAGCTATATATTTCAACATTTATTTAATAGGAGTGTCTATTATTGAGTAATTAATATTTAATTATATATAATAGTAAACAAAGTGAATCAAAATCATAAATGTCAAGCACCAATTATGTTTAAATTGAAAATTCATTATGAATCTTAGATGGCTTGATTATAATTAGACACTACTTAATAGGAGCAGATGTCTGTTGGAATATTATATAAGCATCATTTTAAAACTTTTAAAACATAAACAAATGTCTACAATTTGCGGCAAAAACGAGAAGGTTTTCATGGAATTGGCACAACTTCCACGGCCATGCTTTCTATTCCACATTCGTCATTTCCGCGGCTGATCCTGAAGTATCCTTCCTCCCCCCATTCGGTCCCCCAAGAGTTCTTCACGATCCAGAATTTCTGCCCAGCGTCTGTCTCGCCAAAACCTACCACGAGTACGGCGTGGTTGGTCTCCTGCGAATCGTTAGCCGTGTTAAATGTGTGTTTAGACTGAGGTGATGAATTGGTTTAACTATAATCTTATAATTTCAACATAAAACACAAAATAACACTTTTTGTTCTTAAGAAATGCATCGTAAGATTTATAATTAAACCATAAAACACAAACTAAATTTGTTTATACTTGAAGTAAGGTATTAACAGTTTTTTATTTTAATAATACTTGACATAAGGCATTAACAGTTTTTTATTTTAATAATACAGACATTAAACCCCAAAAACTTGAAATACGAACCTCCAAAGGATTAAACTTGTGAGAAAGACCCGTATGTTTGTATATTCCACCTTTGTAGTGAAGGAAATCGTCCAAAACTTCAAATCCAATTGCAAGAGGTCCTCCTTTCACCAGAGAAATGATCATCTCTTCCTCGTTACAGGCACCAAAATACCCTGAAAAAACATTACAATACGATATACGGTTACATAAGATAGACACTATCATACAATGCTCATTCATTAACTGTCAACACAAAACTTTAATTTTAGAACTAAACATTGTTGTGATTTAAATACTTTTTAGCTAGGTGAATGTGCATTTCACCCATAACCTGTTCTATCAATTGTGAATTATAAAGAAAAAATATTTCAATGGAATCTCACCTCCGACATATCTGTACTTGGCGGTGTAGTGCCTCGTGCAAGTGCCCTTCGTCTTGCATGCGTCGTCGGCGCCCTCGTACGGATAACACTCCTCAGCCACGGCACCCACGTCCTGGGCGTATCTGAGGGTAGGAGATTTCAAATGTGAGGCATGGTTGGAAAGGGAAATTATGTTTGTATTATACAAATATACATATATGGGTGTGTGTATGCACGCGCGAGCGTATTTGTATGTGTGTGTGTGTCTATGTCTGTATAGTATATACTATACAGTATATAAGTGTACCTAACTACGAAATTAAGGATTTCAAAAACCTTGAATCAACAGATAAGCCAAAAAAGTAGATTAAACTGCAATCTGTCATTCCAGCTTAACGGTTTTTAGTTCCTTACAAATCAAATTGACCCAACAAAGCTATTTCATTCGAATATTTAAAAAACCTCTTGAGCACTTCGTATGTTTCTTAATACTTTCAAACCTGTTGAAAATAATTTACGCTGAAAGTGAATTTATTATAATAAAGCTGATTTGCTACGTAAGATGATTCAATTGTTTGCTCTTATTGTTTTTTTAATTTCAAATAACTTTGTTTAGAAAATCAAATTGAAAATCTGCATCCATTGCTACTACTAGCCTTATCTATGATCTAGTTTTTTACATAACTTAAGACCAACGTTTTTAATTTTATAGCTTGGTTTTAAATGTCAAACAAAAATAAGTTGAAATATTTAAAATAAAAAACAGTGCATCATGATTGATTTACAATTTTATTACCCTAAGTTAAGAACTAACCTATCAACACAATATCAAAAATTAAAATAGATTAAGAGAAAGATATTTCAGACCATACAATGGAAGAATTGATCTAACTTTTATTTCGTCTGTATTTATTCTGTTTTTCAATCCCTCAATTTTGAAGTTCCTCCACTTTTCTTCAAAAATATGTTGGCATAACACTTAATGTTGCATATTTTCCTGAATTTACTTTCTCTTTTGAAGGTCTATGACTTTTATGCTGTGTTCAGTATTGTTTTTTTTACAAAATACATCCAGTGAATATCACCACTTTAGCACAAACTTTTAAACCTAAAAGTGTGCTACGGCATTACCATATAATTTTTTTTGTGAAAGTAAATTTAAATTTGTACATGATATTTATCTATATATATATATGTATAAATGTATATA
>JARUHE010326770.1:0-11117 GCA_031471125.1 Archaeomysis grebnitzkii | reverse complement strand
ACTAAAATTAAAATTAAACTAAAATGATCAAATCAAATCAATAAATAGAAAGGAAAGTTAATAGCAATAATAATAATAATAGTTGTATGCATTTATTAAATTAAATAAGTTTTATCATTTTACATTTTTAGTCAAAAAACTTTGGCTATTAGCAAGCTTTTAGTAAGCTTTTTCCTTGGGGATAGTTGGCTAATAGTTAGCTTCCCTTGGCTTTAAGCCATAGAATAGCCAAAAAATTGTAGCTAATAGACAAGGATCATTCACTAACCCTTGATTTTCCCATAGCTATTGGCCAAGGAATTTTAGATATTTCCTTGGCTAATAGCCAAGGATTAGTGACTACAATGCTACTAGGGACTGTAGAAGATACTGGAAATATTAGAAATTACTAAAAAATACTCAAAATACTAGACAATACTAGAAATACTAGAAAATACTCAAAACATTAGAAAATACTAAAAATACTAGAAAATACAAGAAATATTATAAAGTACTATACATACTAGAAAATACTACACAATATTAAACTTAATAAATACACTATAGGAGATATTAGGAAACAATAGAAATCTTATAAATATTAGAAAATAATATAAATACTAGAGATTAATAAAAGTATTAAAAAGTTACTATAAATAATACTGGAAATACTAGAAAATACTAGAAATACTAAAAAAAAATTAGAAATGTTAGAACATATGAGAATTGCTAAGAAATACTAGATAATGCTATAAATACTAGAAAATACTAGAAATACTAGAGATTAATAAACGTATTAAAAAAATTACTATAAATAGTACTGGAAATACTAGAAATACTAAAAAAAATTAGAAATATTAGAACATTGCTAAAAAATACTAGAGAATGCTAGAAATACTATAAAATACTAGAAATACTATGAAATACTGGAACTACTAGAATAATAAAAAACACCAGAAATACTATAAAAACTAGAATTACTAGAAATATTAGAAAATATTAGGTATCTTCAAAATACTATAAACACTAAAAATACTATACAAATAATAGAAACACTGGAAAAACTAGAATTTTTAGAAATACTAGAAAATACTAGAAGTATTAGAAATACTAGAAATACAAAAAAATAACAGAAGATGAAAAATTAAAAATATTATTTTTACATGATTTTTTATTTAAATGTAAAATTATTTGAAATAATGTTCTGAACTGAAACATTTAAATAAAGTTAAACATCTAAAAATAAAAATAAAATGATACCTTTAAGAGAAACGAAACATTTCAAAAATAAAATGAAACATTTCAAAAATGAAACATTTCAAAAATGAAACATTTCAAAAGTAAAATGAATCATTTTGAAATAAAATGAAACATTTCAAAAATAAAATTAAACATTTAAGAGAAATGAAACATTTTAAAATTAAAAACAAAATGAAACATTTAAGAGAAATGAAACATTTAGAAAAATAAAATGATACATTTAAAAAACATGAAAGATTTCCAAAATAAAACATTTTAAAACAAAATAAAATATTTTAAAACTATGAATAAAAAAACGAATTTATAATTTATAATCATAAAAGTAAGATCCAATCATTTAATTTTAATGCTGAGTAATTCATCATAATTATAATTTAATTATAATTGCTTTGATTGTCTTATCTGAATTAACATTTCCTCTCTGTACAGCAAGCGCCATTAGTTCTCCTTTGTATATAACCCGTCGTTAGTTTCCAAATTGTCTTTTGACTTTATCTCGGTTTTGAGGTGAGTTATTACGACAGTTTTGTGTGTTTACACTCTTGGGTGTTTTCAACTGCGATCTCACTTTCCCAAAACTTTATTATTATTATTAATATCATTATTTATGTCCCCTTGGTGTAGCTGTCTCTTTTGATGAGGCAATCTCTGTAACTATGTTTCACAGTTTTATGATTTGATGTTCAACATTTTTGTACATTTTTTATTGCAGTCGATGTTAGAGTTTCTATTATTTAGTTTTGCTATAACTGTACTCTTGACGAAATTGGTTTTACATTAAAATTATAATTACATCGGTACCACTTAGTTATGATAATCTAAAGATGAAAATGTGAGAAAACATATATGTTTATATATACATATAAATATATGTATTATATTGAGGTATAATGAAGCGTCATAGTTATTAATTTTCTTCAGCTAGTTCAAATTTTGTTTTCGACATTTAGTTCGGTAAACAACAGGATAGGTAAAGACAACATAAGCTCAATGCATTTCGAGGGTCTTCCTCTCGTCAGGAACTATCTAATCTTTACAAGCGTTGTCTATTTTATAAAATTTACATATTAATCATACATACAATTTAGAAATTTGTATTCATGTTTTATCTGTATTGATGTCAGGTTTTGATGTTTATTATTTGTTTTTAATTAGCATATTTATATTTTCTGAAGTCTACTTTTTTTCTTTTTGAAATGTCTTTTTACCAATGTCAAAGAAAGACTCAGTAGAACAACCTCCTGTGTCATACAATGGCAAAAATGGACAGCTAACTCTCTGCCACTAGAAATGCAAAGTATAATACTACTGCCTGGCACAAGACGTGGCTCCAACAAATCGTTCAACGACACCAATAATGTATATAAAAGATTCTTAATTTCTTGCAATATTGTTTTTCCTTTTTTTATTTAATAATAACATTTTTATATCTATGATTTATCTTTTTAAACTGCAAAGAACTTATCAACAACTTCAGAAAAAGGCTCAACAAAACAACTTCCCGCGCCCTACAATGGTATAATCGAACAGCTAACTTTCTGCCACTAAAATTACAAATTATAATACCACTGCAGGGCACCGAAGGGAGCTTCAACGAACCATAATCCAAAGTTGGTAATTTTCTTATAACAAATTTTTTTCGTATTTTGACGTTATCTTTTCTCATTGGGTTTTATATTTAAATGTTTACTTTTTTAACTATTCTGCAATGATCAAGAAAAACTCAGCTTAGGAAACGACAGTACCATTGAGAAGTCAGGTTTTTCTTTCATATTCCAAACAATTTGTTTGCCTAACATTATGGCATTATCATATTGATTCAGAGACAACAAAAATAAGATCACCATTGCCTCCGATGATAATATTTCAAAACCCAAGTGAAGAACCTTTTCATTTATACAAATGCAAGATAATCACACTGAAGTTGACGAAAGACGAGTTGGCCAGAAAGTTTTTCAAATGTATTCCAAAGTGCCATCAAATTATAATGACGTTATGAAATGTTATTTTCATGGAAGAACTCTACGAAAAATATATATTCTAAAGCCTCAATTCTAAAATTATCCCTTTGCCAGATTATTTTTAAGATCAACCACTATCAAGAAAAACGTTGTGAATAATGAAGCGCTACGTATATGTCTAAAAAAGTTACTGAAACATATAAGAAAAAGTTATCAGTATTTAAAGATCAAGTTAATACCTTGTTAGATATAGCAGCACGTAAATTTACAAATTTAGATAAGTGTTCCTGTGAATTGTAGTCTAAAATCCTTTAATAGAGAGGTAGTATATAATTGACGAATAAACTCGTCGCAAAGTGTCCATAGAAAAGTTGATGTTGTGACATCACCAATATTGAAGAAAATATGTATACGACGCATCACTGATCAGAAACAATTGGGCGCAACAAAAATTTCTTTCAGTTACCGATGATGAAACTTCCTCAAAAACTAGAATTGATTTTTTAGCTCATCAGAAATACATTTGTTCCTCAACCAGTCAATAAATCAAGGCTGAACAATGTAAAAACTAATAAACCATTGTCCCATATGGCAGTTGCATGTGACAGAAATGCTTTATGAGATCGTGTTGCAACATTAATCGCAAAATCAGTGTTGCAAGATATTGTTTCCCAAAGTACAACCAAAGCTGTAATTGACAAAAACAAGATCCGAAGAGAACGTTCACTGGCAGGAAACAGTCTCATAGTTCAGGCCATAAAAAAGGAAAATGTGATAGAAAGTGTATATATTGATTGAAAGAAAGATTTGACGTTATTTAATGAAATACAAGGCGTTGTATATCATAAGAAATCAATGCTGGAGAGCGCATTACTATTATCTATGAACCTTATTCAAAATATATCGGACATATTTCAATTCTGAGAGGACCTGCAGAGCATGCAGCTAATGGACTGATAGAGTTTCTTCATGGTAACCGAATTGACACCAACAGTATTCGTTCAATAGGTTGTGATGGAACTGCTGTCAACACTGGAGCTAAAGGTGGTGGTATCAGATTGCTAGTAATTAAGCTTGGTATTACAAGACAAGTAACAAGCTTTAACCAATTAACACATATATGCCCTCAAACGACAGTGATTATCTAAATAGTTTGAGTACAGACCAAAAGTATCTATACAATATCGCAGTGTCAATAGGGTACGTTTCTGCTCATTTATTAGCAATCCAGCCCGGAAAAGTTTCCCATTCTCGGTGGTTAACCACAGTTAACAGGATTATTAGCTCATCAAGGACAACATGCACAGTAAAAGGCAGTACTCGTGTAAAAAAATTCATATGCCACATCAAACAGTCGAAAAGTCAGTAAAATTGATCACTGAAGCTTTAGTCAGCGTAGTTGAATTTCAAAATAGAGATGGTTTCATAGAGACAAAGTTTTCTTCCAGAAAAAATGCCAGTATTTAGAACAAAGTCACAATATACCGTCTAAATATATAAAACGGTTAATTGCTTTTATGGGGTCTCCTTTTCGTGGTGGACTTTGGGTTATGTTGTAAAATCAACAAAAGCTGAGAGCTGTGTTAGTGAATAATCCAAATACTTTCATAATTAATTAATATTATTAATTAAAATTTATTAAAATTATTAATTAAAATTAGTTAGAATTAATTAAAATGAGTTAGAATTAATTAAAATGAGTTAAAATTAATTAAAATTGTTTTTATTTGTATTGCTTAAATAATAATCTTATGTAATAAAGTGTTTATAAATGTTTTATGCATACGTTATATTGATGTTTCTTAAGATTCGAAATAATTGGACAACATTTTAAAACATTTCATAATTACTGATAATTAATAAATATTGATTTGGAAGATTTTTTATAGATTGTTCAAGCGATCGGCAGCACTTAAAGATGTTCGAGTACTGCATTTATGTTTAAATGTTCAATATTTTCAACTTTTTCTTACTCTATTTCTATATATGTATATATATATATATATATATATATATATCAGCGTTTGTTTAGGCAAAATATTTTCTTTAATACATATAGAATTAAATTCTAAGGACCATTTAGTTTTAATTTTCTTTTTGGCTGCGGTTTCATATTTTCTTAACATATTTTTCAATTCATACTCTAATGAATCTAGCATGTCACCATAATTTATTGAAGGATAAGGATTTCCATCCATTTTTTACTTTTTAATTTCTTTATACATAAGGCCAACATATGTTTCAACTCGACTGAGTATCTTCAGGGCCTGTTAAAACAAATAAAATCATCAATAAGACATTTTAAAAACATTTAATATTTATTGCATTTATAAAATATTTACATAGTAATGTTAAAACTAAAATGCGAAGTATTAAAACTCGCGTACGGCGTTTTAAAAAAATGGTAGAGTGCCACTTAGGAATTTTGTAATTCTTACATTGAAATTTTTAATATTTAGAAACCATACAAATTCCATTTTTGTTTGCACATATTCTTTAATCTAATACCACAGTTTATGACGGAATATGTTTACCGTTTTTTCTGAACAAATAGGAAAATGTATTCATAAAATGTTGACAACAAATATAAACTAAAAAAAACTAAGTCAAATATGACGAATAACTTTTAAAAAGACTGATGGAATTCAGTTCTTCTAATATACAAAATTGTATTATGATTAAGTATTAATTATTAAGTATTATTACATATTAATGAAATTAGTGTGTATAGTAGCTATCTGAATTAATATACGAATATATATATGCATTTTAAAATAGACGGAGCTATTACCATAAACGTTGGAGTTACAGTAAATATAGAGAATTTGTGGTTGTAGCATGCAATTGTTTTTTATTTCCTATTTCTATAACTCTAAAACCAAAAACTTATAAGAAAAATTTGTTTATAATTTTTCTTTATTATACCTTAGATTATTACATTACCATGTCAAAAATATACATGTTTATAAAATAAGAAATAGTCCGTTTTTATCGACCTATATACCTTTCCTTATTTTGTAAATGGTGATCGAAATTTTAAATTGCTTAATATTATAGTTAATTTTTATTTCTCAGAGTCACAAACACATTTAAATTATAGTAGAACAGTGTCGAAACTACAATATGTAAATACAATGAAATTATTAAATCTTTATTAATGAAGTTATTAACTATTTGCTGAAGCAATAGTTTTTTTCATTTTTCCAAAGTTTCTATGAAAAGTCAAATAACTTTTGAAAATGAGTTTTATAATTTTAAGGAAGGTTATCTTCGTATTGTGCAACTAATTTTACATAGGAATCTACTGGACCTAACATTATTACTTCTTTTGCTTTAAGACCGGTGTGTTGTAGGAATGTGTTGATCTACTTAAATTTGAAGACTCCATAAAAAGTCACTTGAATTTAAACAAGTCTTGTAGGATGGATTCTTATGTAACTGAAATGTTTTATTTTTTTTTATTTAATGTTAATGTTTGTATTTTAGTTTTGTTGTTTATCAAATAAATTGTTAGTTATAAGTAGGTAATAAATAAAAATGATTGTTCATGTGTAAAGGAAGTATTAATAATCCTATGTAAATTGTGTCAATAAACGTTTTTTATAACTTATGTTTTCTCATATATAATTTTCGTTGTTTTTTGATTTGTTAAGCTTTTCAAGGAGACATAACCAATTTTTTGTTCATGACATTAAATAAATATTTATACAAGATGAAAGTAAAATTGTTAATCATTTGTAACCTACAATTAATGCATTTCATTGTAAGGATTAAGTTTTCTCATACACTGTACAGTCAAGATTTGTGTTTGTGAGTTTTTATATCTAACCAATTTCTAGTTTTTGGAATTACAGATTTGTTTTTCTTAAGAGTTTGTCAATCATAGCTTTACTTTGTACTTGTATTTCCACTTGCAATATTTTACTTACCTTATCTCTACATTACACAAACTATGCGTTATGCATTGTCTTATATTTGCATTATTGTACATCACACACAATTATACATGGTACGTTATGCAATTGAGAATATTTATGAATAAATCTACGTACGTCCACATTATAACTACCATCACCACCAATATTGGTATTGCCGTTTTCATTTTCATTTTAATTGGAATTGTCGTTGGCATTATCATTTACATTATTTAAATTAACTTGACCTGTCATAATTGTTATTAATATTTTTATCGTTACCCAATGTGATACGATTTTGATTGAATCCCATGAATTTTGATTAGTTCAATGACAAAGGTGTGTATCATCATAGTTATATACATTGCTATGGTCATTATTATTCATTATCACCATCATCATCACCATGACCATCACTATCACTATCGTTATCACTATCATCATCAGCAGCAGCATTATCACTCTCATCATCAAATTAAATTGACATTAGTATTATTGTTATTACCAAAATCAAAATAATTGATATTACATTTATCATCATCAACTATTACTATTATATTTATCATCATCATCAACTATTACTATTATATTTATCATCATCATCAACTATTACTATTATAATTATCATCGTGGCTAGAGCTGACAACTCATCCAAACGGTTTGAAAACCGTGGTTGCAGAAACAAATATTCAAATTTCAGGTCCTGGTATTATCATTAGCACAGTAAAAAAGTACAAATGTTCGTTGTTTCTACGCCGCCACTAGCCTAAAAACCTTTGTACAGGGGAAGGTGTTCACGGAGTAGAAAGCTTCTATGAAAATAAGTTGTATTTTTACATTCTTTGAAACTAAAACTGCGTGGCTGATTAGTTCACAACTTCACGACATCTGCTTCGGCGTACAGAGCGCTGAGCCATGTAAGTGACAGCCATGTTGGTAATCTGCCTCTACCTTTCTCCAAAGTTGAGACAAAGTATACTTAAAACAAACATTTTTAGATATGAAAACCAATAAGTTGTATGTTTTTCGACTCCTGAGATTAGTGTGTTAAAGAGGATTAACTGTTCGGCTGCAATCCCCACCAACGGCTAAGAAGACTATTTCGTGGTGATGACTATATATGGATTGACAATAGCACAAGTGAGGTAACCCATATTATATAGAAAGGCCCCCAGAGGTAACATGATGATCGTGGGCTCTATAGTGTCAGTGGAAACTTCATTGAAATAAAAGCACCAATTTAGGCGAACCTTGTAGGCTGTCTTTTCCAGGGTTTGGATCGTTCAACAGAATAATCTTTCACTTGGCGCACATTGATAAGCGTTGCTACAACGTGCAGACAGCATTATCCAAATATTTATACAACGTTGGTTTCAATATTAACTCTAATGGAAAAATTTTGTAAAAGCCAAAATGACCATTTTTATGGTCATCATCAACATCAATTAGTATTTTTATTATCATAAAAATCATCATCTTTGTTATCATCATCATCAAAATTACAATTAATATTTTTATTATCATAAAAACATTATGTTTGTCATCATCATCAAAATTATAGTTTTTATGATAATCAACATCAATTAATTTAATCATTATATTTATGATCGAAGTGATTCTGGAAGTGACCAATTGGGCCTTGGAAATCAAGTTCATTTCCTTTTTATAAATATTTGAACGCTATGTTACATTATTTAGTAAAGTTCAACAAAAACTTTTTTCAAAATGGAAAAAAAGCTTGCAACAAAACATTTTGTATGGCTGAGTAAGAATCCTTATTGAATAAATGTTCAGCATTGTCTTTACGAGTTTACTTGTTCATCAATTCTCACTTCATATTATGTTGTACAAAAAAAATCTACTGATAGTTTGAACTAATGTCTTAATATAGACATCCATTATATAGAGCAAGTTACACCAATTTGTAGCAGTGGCGTTGACGTTTTCTATCCAGGTAAAGTTATTGAATAGTATAATTTATTTCTTTGGAAATTCTAATACTAAAAGTAACAATAATAGACAATTTAGGCGGCCACATTCCAAAGCAAAACGGAAAAAACAAACAAAATATATAAGGCCTAAGTAACAGGTACAGTACAATGGGCTAGACTTATTATTAGGAACAAGCAAGAATAAATTCTACGCATTAAAAACTGTGATTGTGTGTTAAAAAACTTCTAAAGTTCTGTCATTCTATACAACATTATATTAATACCTTTCTTTCAATTGTTTTCAATAAAATAATTCCTAACCATTCAAAAAAATTGGTTAATAATGAAATTGATGATAAATTGGCTAAGTCTAATAACTCGTAATATGTCTATTATTTAAAAAAAATATTTGTCAAAAAAGTCCTTCAGGCACTCTACCTTAGAATCTACAGTTCTTTCATCATTTGTTTTAAGCAAACTTTTCTCTAAACCTTCAAATAAAAATCTCAGTTAACCATGAGTTTAAAGTTTTTATAAAATGATTGTTTTAATAAATAAATACTGATTTCACAAAAAAAACTCTGAGTGACACCAGTATAGAATGATTTGTTTTATTTTCATTTAAACAAACTTTTCGGTAAAATAAAAAACAACAACAACAACAACAACAAACAACCAGAAGTTGTTTATACAGCTTAATAATTAATCTTCAACATTTATTTAACATTTATATTTTTAAATTGATTTCTTTATTTATTTTTGAAAGAATGCAAAAAAGTTTAAGCTGTAGATATTTAAAGTTGATTATTAAAGAAGGAAAAGAAGTATAAGAAACTTAAATTCTCATTATGTTTATATTGTTATAATTATCACCGTATTTATAGTTAAAAACTAAATTTAAGTTTATACCATTCTTTAAATGATGAAATAAAATTTAGATCATAAATGCTTATATGTGTTTAATAAAAAAACAAATAAAAGATATTTTCAAAAATATTTCTCAATTTTTATAGTTAAAAGCTATTTTACTATTGGTTTTTATATATGTTTGTTAAGAGTTTTCTTGATCATTGATAAAGGCCTTTTCAAAAACATTTAATTGAAAAAATTAATAAGATTCATACATCATGAATAAAATCTCAATCATAGATACTTATACAGTAGGTGTTTATTAAACCATACATAGGTATGAAATTTAGCAAAGGTATTCTTCGTTCGATTTCAATTGTTAACACGTCAAAAAAACAAAAAATTAAAAATAAACAACAACGCAAATAAAAAATAGTTTCACTTGTTTATTTCAGTAATTTGTACTAATCGTTTTACTTATTTATTATAATAGCTTTACTTTTCGTTATTATTCTTAGTTAGACTTATTTATTTAACTATTTTGTAATAATGATTTCATTTATTTGTTTCAGTAAATAGTAAAAATAATTTCCCTCCTTTGTTTCCATATTTTATAATAACCATTTTAATTATAAATTATAATAACTTTAATTTTCCTTATTACCCTGCATAGTTTCACTTATTTATTTTAGTATTTTATAATAATCATTTCACTTTTTTGTTTCAGTATTTTGTAATAATCCTTTCACCTATTAATTACAATAATTGTTTTCTTTTATTAATCATAGATTCACTTATTTGTTTCAGTAGTTTTATAATAACCATTTATCATAGTTATTACAACAATTGTTTTTTTATTAATCATAGATTCACTTATTTATTTCAGTAATTTTGTAATAACTATTTCACCTATTTATTACAATAAATGTTTTTTATTATTAATCATAGAATCACTTATTTGTTTCAGTAGTTTTGTAATAATCATTTCACCTATTTATTACAAAAATTGTTTTTTATTATTAATCATAAAATCACTTATTTGTTTCAGTAGTTTTGTAATAATTATTTAACCTATTTATTACAATAATTGTTTTTTGTTATTAATCATAGAATCACTTATTTGTTTCAGTAATTTTGTAATAATAATTTCACCTATTAATTACAATAATTGTTTTCTTTTATTAATCATAGATTCACTTATTTGTTTCAGTAGTTTTATAATA
>JARUHE010326759.1:0-11118 GCA_031471125.1 Archaeomysis grebnitzkii | reverse complement strand
ATCTTGTGTGTGTGTGTGTGTGTGTGTGTGTGTATAATTAGGCAACATATATTCTCTTAAACACGCTTTGTTGAAGGTGGATGACCATTTTATTGTTTAGCATTTGTCTACATAATTTTTCATACTCTCTTATTTTTCTTTTTGCATTTGCAAGAGGAGATAGATGGTTAAGGAGCTATCCGTAAGTATTCATTCTTTGTTTTTTTACTACCAACTAGTTTCGGCCGAGTACATTAAGCCATATTTCTGGTAGAACCTACAAAATATTTCAAATAAATTACAAATTTTATTTAAATATATACAATAATTACTGATTATATGAAATTACAAAAATAATTATCAAGTAAAAGCATAACAATATGTAGAATGCGTTATTAAAATCATATGCTTCTAAAATGCTCATACATTTCTAGGAATTGTAACATTGAATAAAATGCTAAAACCAATTAAAGATACACACTAAAGATATACAGTTAACATTTAAAACTAAAAATTGTGTTGGACTGTGAAAAAAATATATAAAATAAACATTATAAAATCCATGAGATAAGTAATTTTCAAGGAACAAATTTGAATACTTTTATATGTTGTTTATAAAATAAAATAATTTCCTACATGAAACAAATTGTACAAAGGAAACTGTAAATATCAAAAGATTAAAAAAGTTAAACTATAAAAACTAAAAATTGAAAATATTAAACCTAACTGAATCTAAAGTCTATATGGGAAAGTCTATATGTGCCGAGTAGATAGGACTTTAAACAGTACGAATGCACACAATTTCATCAAATTTTTAAAAAATAGTTCTGAAATATCAGTACGAGTTTAAAACTTAGTAAAACATAAAATACAAAACATGAACAATAATATAAAAGTAAAGTGTAACACTTCACATAATACCACTACTGGATATATGGGAAAAGAATCTTTAGTTTCGCTATAAACTAAAACTCAAAACTCACTGCTGCGTAATTTTCTTCGCCTGCGACCTAGTGAAGGGGGGTTGGGTGAGAGACTGAGACAAATCAAAGTTAACAGGTATGGTATTGTTGGTTAAACAAGAAGGTGTTATGTTTTTTCTTTTTGTAGATTTAATAAGTCAATTAATTCTTTATTGGATTATTAGCGAGATAGAATTAGGGTTAGTTACAACATTGGACGTATTAAACTGTAGAGGTGTAGAGGAGTAAGCTGGCCTATGTTATTAGTTGTAAATGTAGGTGATACTGAGGGAGAGAGGGTAAAAGTTTCATTTCTAAGGATCGTTTGTGGTGGTGTGTGAGATGGTATGTGTATGGTAGGCGTATGTTACTGTGTTGGTTTGATTCGTAAATGATGTGTTTATTTCCTGTGGTATGTCAGGTGTGTGGATATTATGTTGGGACTGTGTGGTTGTGCTACTATGCTGTAAGGGGGGTTGAGTTGATTGTCTGACATATAAATTGATTCTACTTTTGAATAACTTTAAGCTATTGCTGAAGTTGTCAAATTCTTTGTTAATGCTAGGATGATGTTATTGGAAATGATTTAGAATTGATTAATTCTGACCATGTAATGTTAACTGGCGGCTGAGGCTATTACTTGTATGTCCTATATATGTGTGAGTTTCCTGTATCGCCTCTCCGTGCGACAAGGGGAATTTGAATTGGTAAGCAATGTGGTTTCGCTGCAAGATGGGTGGGAGTGATGAAGATTTAGTGTTATTATAGTAAATTGTTCACTAGAAGCATGCATTTAGATCTATTGTTTTTGTGTTTTTTGTTATAAGGTTGCTCGATATGTTTTCACCTGTTTTATTATTTGTGTTGTTTTGGTTGCAATAGTATAGTCTTGTAGTATTTTTAGGGTTTCCTTTGTGTGTAGTGTGTATATGTTGTGTAGGTACTTGGATATGAGTTTGTCAATTGTGCTGTTAGGGTAGTTGTTACTTACGAACATCAGTTTTATGTGGCTAGCTTCGTTATGAAAATAATGCCATGTCGTGGTTGATTTATACGCTCTGTGTATGTAGTTATTGATGACGCTATTTTTATATTTTTATGTGCAGAAGCTATCTCCATTCAAACATTGGTCGCTATCAGTTGGTTTGCGGTACTCGCATGTGGTGAACTGGCTGTCTGATGAATCAACTAGGAGATCTAGGAAAGGAATTTTGTGATCAATACTAGTTTCGTATGTAAAACTTAGTACACAATTTTGTTGGAAAATAGTTTGTATATTTATTCGTTCTTGTTCATTGTGAACCTGTAGAAAGATATCATCAATATATTTGCAATAGATTGAATATTTTGTATGTTCTACCATGAATGTACTCGGCCGAAACTAGTCGGTAAAAAAAATAAAGATTGAATACCTACGGCGAGCTCCTTAACCTTTTGCAAAAAGAAAACTAACAACTTTGTTAGAAGAATGAACCAACATAGATATGATATTAGATTATTCAAAGATAAGATTGCAATCGTAAGACATATAACAGATAATGACAATCATGTAGTATATATTACCAATAGCCAACTAGTTATACAAGAGAATGATATATTTGAACGAAAACTAATTGAATCAATATTTATCCAACAGTCCAATAACTTTAATCAGAACCAATGTTCTTGTAATCTAAATAGTTTTTCAAGAAAACTTGTAACGACGCATGTACCGAAGATAAAAAGAAATGATCCAACAAAACTGCAATAGCCCAGACCAGGGGTGGGGAACCTGCGGCCTATAGGCCGCATGCGGCCTTCTGAGCCACAACGTGCGGCCTTCTGTGGCCTATTGAGACGACTTGTGATAAATGTAAGCTATAGATTAAAATACGATAAATATAATGCAGGAATTAGTTTTGAAAATACATATAATGACATATTTTTTATAAAATTGAAGCATTCAACAGTCTTAAACTACTGTTAAAATGTAACCTAACAAATATATTGTAATTGAATACATCGTATTTTAGTAACTTTTATTTGGCCTAACTATGGTTGATATGTTACTATGGTAAATAAAATTTTGTTCTCATATGTTCATAACCAAAGTGTTGAAGTGTTATGCTACTTTAGTTGAAAGAGAAACCGCAACGCCAGTATAGATGTTGTGTTTCCCGTGTAGCTATTAAATTTAATTCTATAGTGACTGTATATAATTAGCATTCGAACTGTTAGTCGGAAACACCTATGGCGTCATGATTTTCCAAATTTTATGATCTTTTCACAAAGTGTTAGAATCGGAAAAATGCATTTAATTCGTTCCATACATTCTCGTTAATTTCGGATTCGCCTAAGATTACTATAACTCCTACCAGATTGACCCTCTGATACATTGTTGGCTAAAAAAGCTTTACCATCTGGCAACTAAAGAACAACAAAGAATTGTTGATATGTGCAGAAAGTTGGTAGGAGGGTGAAAAATTAGTTTAATTTAGTTATGTAATAATATATAATTAATCATTATGGTAATTTAGTTTTAATGGTGTCTAGTAAATTTAGATGAATTAGTTCATAAAACGATCGACCAAATTTATAATCAATGTACCAATTTTTATAATGTTTGTTTTATTTTCACAAGAGTTTAATATTTTCAACAAAATGTGCTATTTTTTTTAGAAAAACATGAATAAAATTTATGTGCACGTAATTTTTACCTAGTCGTTAAATTATATTAAAGAAAGATAATTTTATCGTATCACTTGCTTGCCATTGACACCATTCAAATTAAGAATTTGATTTACTGTATTATCACATCCTTATTTCAGTTATTTATGAAAAGTTATACTACAATAATTTTACTCTTCTCTTAGATCTGTTGTCAAAAAATAATGCTATGGATGTTTATTGTCAATTTAAAATTAGCATTTTAATCATCCTATTAAAAATTGAATCTATTTGCATATATATTATCAGCCATTAATTACCTGTCTCAGAAAATATTTAGCAAAAAAAATTTATCAGTAAATCTTTAAGTTTAAATTGAATAGAAGTTTCACTTGAGTTATGTGATGCAGTAATTTCAATACTAAAAATACAATGCACATCAACATTACAGAAGTCACAAATACAATAAATATGCCAAATTAGAAGGGGAGTCTCGAATTACTGCACTAAAAATGTTAAAAGAGGGAAGGCAAAAACAAAAACAGTGTTGCTTGGAAAAAGAGATAAAGACTGTGTTATTGAAGTTGTACGATGCTTAGATCCAGATAAAGTTAGCAAATATAAAGAGGTACCTCTATCAAGAGGAACCAATACAGATCTTCAGATTTAATTAGCACAAAACATAACAAATCAGTTAGAAAACATACTTCAAAAAGATACTACCTACTATTCCGTAGCCTTGGATTAATCAACAGATGCAACTGATTCCGCACAAGTATTGTATTTTGTACGTGCTATAACTAAAGAATTTTATTTGTATGAAGAACTACTTGCTTTAGGCATCCTCAGAGGGACGATAGGTACAATTGATGTTTTCAACAATTTCAAAGAGAAATTTTATGAGAAAGGTCTAAATTTCACAAACATAATGAGCGTGTGCACAAATGGTGCTCCATCTCTGACTGGAAAAATGAAGGGTTTGTTGCTCATCTCAAAAAAGAACTTGTTAATCAAAATACTCTTATTTCCTTTCATTGCATTTTACACCAGCAAAATCTCTGTGCTAAATCTGTCATTCTCGACGATACTTTGAAAAAGTTGTGGACATAGTGAACTTTATCCGAGCAAATGCTATGAGGCACCGCCAGTTTCGACATATGCTAATGTTGGATGATGAGATCGTCAGTGTAAATTTGTCTTACCATTCATAAGTGCGCTGGTTGTAACAAGGCGAAGTATTGGTACAAATTTTGTCTTTGCGTGAGAAAATAATTGATCTCTATTGCGATAAAAATTACATTTGCGAATTATCAGATGTTAATTTCCTTCAGGATGTTGCCTTTCTGTGTGATATTATGTCAAAGCAGAATGAGTTAAATATTTCGCTGCACGGCAGAAAGAAATATATTTACGACATATAGGAAAATTTTTTAGCATTCAGGAAGAAGCTGTCTTCTTTTCGATCATTATTTGAAAACTCAAAGGTTTTGGGAAATCATTTCCCTAAGTTAACAAAGATAATGAAGGAAATGGAAGAGGATACTACAACAGTTTTAGATTCACTGATCAAAGAATATGATGAAATATTCAAGGAATTTGAAAATCTTTTCAACCTCACATACTTGACTTTAATGATGCACCAGAAGAGTTTCAAATGGAGCTTATTGAGTTATTCGAGAATGACATTGTTAAATCGCAATTCAATAATAAGGAAGACCATGCAAAAATATGGAAGAGAGCGGTAGAGTACCTCCGCCTTCGTGAATATGCACGGCGATTGAGTTCATGCTTATCCACTACATATCTCTGTGAATCAACATTCTCTCACATGAAAACAATCAAAAATGCTTTGAGGACTCAGATGACAGATGAACACCTCGAAAGCCAGTTGAAGCTCAAAACATCCTCACTAGAACCAAGTACTCCAAAGTTGGTTCAACAGAAGCAACCTCAAGGAAGTCATTAAAAGATTAAAAATGAGTAATACATTTTCTTATGTTTTCTTTGTAATGTGTTTTCAATTTTCCTGCAAATAATAAATATAACTGTCACCAATAGTTATAAAATAACTTTTAAATAGAAACGTGCACATTTATTGTTTGTGGCCTTCTTGAAGAGTGGGTGTTGTTAAAGCGGCCTTTACTCCAGAAAAGGCTCCCCACCCCTGGACTAGGCTATTAACTTTAACTTAAGCCAAACCCGAGGTTTTATAATTGATTGTTAATTGTGCATCCTATACGGAGACTGTCATTGGTGCGCAACTGGATTATGATAAGTTTCAATCGGTTACATTGTTGGCGAGTGATTCACTAGTCAACGGCTAGCGATCGAAGTGTCTCAAAATCGAGGACTGGCTAGTCATTGGATATTGTTGGTTTTCTACGGCTCAATGTTTCACAGCCAGTATCTATCAAAATAATAGCCGGTATTGGTACAAGCACTAGCCACAACTAACCGTTGATTAATGTAAGGTCTAGTGATGGCTGACCTTTGTTTTTTTGCCTGGTTGTTATGGCTCATTGCCGCCTCAGTTGTGGCTAGCAGTTGGTGCACCTTCAGCTCAAAGGTGGGTAGCAATCGGCTTACTGCTGGTTCAATGCCGGTTGCATTTTGCTCACTACCAGTCAATAGTTGCTATGCTACAATTTGACTCACTATTGGCTATGAGTGACTAGCATTTGGCTTAATAATGGCTAGCATTTGGATAATTACTGGCTCAATGATGGCTAGAATTGGGCTTACTATTGGTTAAATGACGGCTAGCCTTTGGCTCACTACTGTTTCCATGGCGCCCAGCGTTTATCTCAATTGTGGCTAAGATAGAGCTCACTATTGGCGAAATGGCAACAAGAATTTGGCTCACTACTGGCTCAATGGTGGCTGATAAATGTTTCAGTACTGGTTCAATGACAGCTAGTATTTGCTCACTAGTGGCTCATTTATGGCTAGAATTTGGCTCACTATGGTACAATGGCAGATAGTATTAGATTGACCACTTGTTCAATGGTGGTTAACATTTGGTTCATTTTTATTTCAATGGCGGCTAGCATTTGGCTCACTACCGGCTTAATGGCAACTAACTTTTGGCTCACTACGGTCTCAGTCAAGGCTAGCAATTGGATCAGTGATGGCTAGCATTTGGACCATTACTGGCTCAATGAAGGCTAGCAATTGGCTCAATGACGGCTAAAATTTGGTTTACTAATGGCTCAATGGTGACTAACATCTGGTTCACTACTGGTTTAATGGTGGCTATCACTTGGCTCAGTACAGGCTTAATGATAGCTAACATTTGGCTCAGTACAGGCTTAATGATGGCTAGCGTTTGGCTCACAACTAGCTCAATAATGGCTAGAATTGGGCTTACTGTTGGTTCAATGGCGGCTACCATTTGTCTCAATGATGGGTAAAAATTGGCTCAATGGCAGCCAACATTTATCTCACTACCAGCACAATGGTGGCTAGAATTTAGATCACTATTGGTTCAATGGCGGCTAACCTTTGGCTCACTATTGGCTCATTAGTGACTAGTATTTGGCACACTTCCGGATCATTGGTGGCTACAACTTGGCTTACTACCGGCTCAAAGGTGACATGTTCATTGGTGGCTAGCATTTGGTTCACTGCTGAATGAATGGAGGTTAACATTTGGCTCACTACTGGTTCAATGGCAGTTAGCATTTGGATCACTATTGACTCAATCAATGATGGCTACCATTTGGCTCACTATCCGGTGAATGGCGTCAAGAAAGTGGCTCATTACTGGCTCAACAATGGTTTGCATTCAATTTATTACAGGCACAACAGCTCCCGAGAAATGACCAACGCCGACTCTACTTCAGGCAGGAATTTTTGATAGTTACAAAAAAACATTGGAAACACAACTGGTAGCATAGATACAAACCATATCTGTGATCTCGATTTAATCTTTCTTCATCTCTGATTAACTTTGTTGACCGTATATCAACTATTTTAACATTGATTGAACGACAAGAAAGTTAATCCCGTATCAATAAAAAATGAGTCGAAAACGTATTGTGTAACTAGAGATTTCGATGTGAAAGGCCTGTAGTAGAGTCAGCGTTGAAAGGACAGTATAAAGTTTTTAAATGAAAAGCATTTCTTTGCAAAATTTGACAAACCAACGTTTTTTTCATTTTACAAAAAGGTTTATTTAAAATAGAATAAATAACTATATATTCTAAACAACTTTTATTAAATAAATTGTTCACACAACATTATAGTCTTTGAGATAATAGCTGTTGTAGCCGGATGGTGGTCCAGAACTAGGCAATATATTTAACCTACTTCAAAGCGTCAAAGAAGACAAACTAGGCTAATATATTTTCCTATTTAATTCAAAAACATTTAAAAGTTGTTGTAAAAAGATATTTCAATCACATGTGCTAGAAATATTTCAACAAATGAAATAGTTTAGGCTATATTACAGTATAAAAGATGACGGTCCCTCGATCAACTGATTGTTTAAATTGTAGGTAGCCTAACATATCTTATGTTTTGTTGGGTACAAATATACTTTGTCAATTGCCAGACCTTTGAATGTTTGGTATACCTATGTTCCTTTTAAAACACATTAAAAACAATTGTTGTTTCTTGTTCAAACTTGTAAAGTATATTGTTCAAAGTTCATCATTTTGGAAATTGTGAAGGTAGTAGGCTAATTTAAAATTTATGTTAAAAAAACTTCAATTTTTTTTGACGTTGTGGTTACAAACTGTATTCATCAATCACCAAAACCCAAAAATGGTTTGAAAAGGCATTTACATACAATTTTTTTTAGTGTTGGTGAACAAAGCTTCATGAGCAAAAATAACTTATTTTAGCAGCAACTTTAAAGTAACCTTCACGATTTTTAACCTGAAATACAAAATATTGTTAAATTTAACATTTGCCAAATAACGTTAATTATGTTTATAACAAGAACATTTTTACAAATTCCCAGCATTACTGTTTTTGAATCTAACAAAATATCTTCATAATTAATTTATGAAAACCAGTACCCTACAGTTTCACAAATTCCAAAAAAACGAACTTTCAATGTTTTCTGGTATAGCCTAAGTTTACCTAGTTTGTGTATGATAATACTTGAAAGTTTAATATTATAGCCTAATGTTGTATTGCTCGACTTCTTGTTAGGCTAGTTGAGATACCGATTGATGAACCATAAACAAATATTTTGTATTTCAACATAGGCATAATAACATATGCAACATGGTGTTTAGTTTTACAAATGAAGCTAGTAATTACAATACACTAGGCCTAGGCCTGAATTGTTTGTCAATAAAATCAACAACTTTGATTAAATGTATTAGCTCAACTTAATAGCTTCCACTTTTCTATTGTATAGCCTAGTAATAACTGATTTAGGTTAGGAAGTACATATAAGATTAACAGCTCAACTGTTCTGTTTTGAGTTAATGTTAGGTTAGTTAAAGTTTGAGTTTTAATTACCTCAACAGTAAAATGTTATATGTTAAAAATGATTATTCTAAAGGTATAAAACATATAGTTAGTGAGCGAAAGCTCTATATTTTATTTTATTTTTTGTCGTTTTCGTCAGATGGATAAAGTTTTTGTTATTGACCTAGCTCAGACCAAAGTTTGCTTAGTAAGATATAGATCATATAATTTTATTATTTTACAATGTTTTTATTTTTATTAATTAGTTTCTTAAACAATTTTTACACAAAGTTAAATGAATAAATATGCAATCTAAACAACCTTTACTTACAGGAATGTTTAAAAAAGGGTTTATTTTTTAAATAATAACTTCTAGATTTCTGGATGATTGACAAGGATAACCAGAATTAAACATTTGTTAATAACTTTTTATTTTTTTTAATTTAATTTTATCAAATGCGCGAGATTGATTTGCTCTCTCTAGTTTCAAACCATTCTAAGTAAGCATTGTTTTAAAATCAAAAATGAAAAGTTACAAACCAAATGTTTATTTTAATCAACCCTTTTTGGCCAACCATTGCTACAATACCTATTATTTTAAGAAATATCAATTTTTATAAACAAACTTTTTTAATAAAAGTCGGTAAACGTGTATATTTCTTCATTTTATTGTAATAAATATGCATGTAAAATAAAAAAAAAACGATTTTAAATTTTTTTATTTTGTTGTTGCTTTTTATGTAGTCCTGTAACTGTTTTTATGGCAGTATAATTTATTAACACAACATGTAAAGTAATAATGTTTTACGCGTCTCTAGATATTACAGCACCCGTTCAATTATTGTTGTTAAGAAATTGAGCAATAGCAGCATTATATAGTTCAAACTTTGGTGTCGCACTTGACGGTTTACATTGCTTTTTAGTTTGGTTGTTTGTTTGCATTATTTTTTTGTGAATTTTTATTTTATTTGTATTTGTATTTTATTTGTAAATATCATAATTTAATTCAAAACCATGATGCTTTAGTGATATATTTGCATAAACATTTATTACAATAAGCTTTCATAGAAAACATTTTTTATGCGTAGCCTAGGTATTTTTTCCTTTTTCTTCATTTGAGGCCCAGTTGAAAAATGGATTACTCTTCAAATGTCAAGCCTTAAGTGAGGGAACATAATTGTACATTTAAAGTCACATCACAAGTATTTGTATTTGGTATACTGTATTTGAAGTTCCCTTAAAAACCATGCATGTTACCAAGTCTGGTTATAATATGGTTTAGATATGGGCTAAGATTACAGTATCTAACTAATTTAATGGGGATTAAAACTGGCTAAGGTATGGTCCATCACTGGCTGTAATGCGGAATTAACTTGGTTCAAAGCTGGCCGAAAGTAGGCCAACACTGTTTGCAATCTGGCTCCAAGCTGGCCGAAGGTAGGCCCAACACTGTTTGAGATGTGGCTTGATACTGGTTTCAAATTTCAATATGGCTGAGCTGGTATGATTATGGTTCAAAACAACTAATATGATTTAAAAATGGCAAGCTACGGTTCTATTCTGGCAGACACAACGACAGTATAGCTAAAGACCGGCATAAGAAACAAAAGGAAAGCTACTTCCATATTAGGTATACCAATAAATCAATACCAATTTTGTTTGTGTGTGATCCTTTCAATAATTCATGATTTTTAGATGACTAATTCATGTAATAATTGTATATCAATTCATAAATGAAACTCGATGAGTTAGTTTAAATGTTCTTTCAACTTTCCTGTAATCTTATATTAAAAACAATCAGTTATGTTCCTTTGTTTTTTGCTCCAACATTTATTTTAAATTATTGTTTAAAACATGCCCAGGTCAATCTGTATTAACATTAAAAATGTTAGCAAGTTTAAGGGCAACCAATCTCATTCCTTAAATATTAAAATGAGAAGAAGAACGGTACGGTGTGTGTGTGCGCGCGCCTGTATGGATATGTTTGTGTGTGTGTTTGTGTGTGTTCGGTGTGCGTATGTGTGAGTGTCGCCTATATGGGTGTGTGTGTGTGTGTGTGTGTGTGTGTGTGTGTGTGTGTGTGTGTGTGTGTGTGTGTGTGTGTGTGTGT